>JARGYA010000438.1:0-109724 GCA_029204335.1 Mycena vulgaris
CTACCAACACCACTTTTCGGCCTCGCTCGCGATCTGGCGTTTTGGGATGGAATCCCTTATCCGACGCGCCGCGGCATTTCTGACAGCCGAAAAACCAGCGAAACCCCAACGACAGGGAGAACGCAGAATTCTCATGCCAGCCGTGATCTCTCCGCTCTTTGACCTCTTCCCGCTCTATCCGCACAGCCCTCTTGCAACAACTCATGCGAGAAAAAAACATGAAATTCTAGATTCAGCATGGCGTCATCAGCGCAACTCGATAAATCACTCCTTATTTCCTCGTCCTCGTATTCTGCCCTCCCTCGGTGCCTCCCGGAGTCCTAAGTATAGCCACTGAGGTCCCCGCAACATCCCCATTCGCCTGCCGCTGTTACCACTTGCCCCTACTTGCCCACGTCACAAATAGAACGCCGGGTGGACGTAAGAACCTTCGCCGAATTCATCTGTCGGCCCTTAAGTGATAAACGTCGATAGGATCCCCGGAGGCTGGGAAAATAACGTACCAGTCAACCCTGCTGCATACATTTCCCCTCAATCCAGGTAGGTATCTGTATACATTGGGCGTATAGTTTCATATTTTTTAGCCGAGAAACAATTCTAGACTCAGATCCCGCTCAACTATGCATCAGATTTCGAGTCATCGCGTATACTTTCAATTCACCCACGTGCAATGTTCTTGAACACCATGCGGTTCAAGGAGTCTGTTGCAAGTAAAATTGTACCTCTGGCACGGCGTCGCGTATAAATGACCTCACCCTTATCACAGATCATAAGCAGTGGGAATCTGGATTCACAGTCCCTTTCCTTCTCTTTCCTTCTAATTGGAACCCGGCATGCGGGCACTGTACTTACCGAGATATACTGGTACTTGCCTATTTGATGGTTCAATTGTTCAATCTGATTGAGTCAGGTCCGAGGAGACTCTAATATCAGTGGCGGTGTGAACGAACAAATGCTTGGTTAGATCGCATCACCTTGGCGCCGTTGGTTTCAGAGTTGAGAGTAGGACCCCCGACAATCACCTAAGATGCCAAGCTGTCCGGCGAAATTTTGGATTCGGATAAAAAATGCCGAATGCCAGGCCAATTTCGAATAAAAAAAAGTGGATTTGGGGCCCTGATGCCCAACTGATGCCAGCCGCAAAAGTCGGATAACGGGTGGGGTCCTGTGGCCAGGACAGGTCGGATTCGGATAAAAAGTTGAGATTGAGGTTTCTGTATGCGTAGCGGGTGTTTCCGTAACTTTCATACTGTGTTTAATTTTTGCTAAGTTGGAGCCTCATGTGTGCAGTAAACATGCTACTTTCCACACACTTGATTCATGTCTGCCTTCCGATGGCAGCTCGCTCCATTACAGACATTCTCGAAGCCCGTGAACTTCCGGCCTCCCACGCAGAAGAATGGATTGGCGTAAACAAAACCGATCCGTCCTCCCACCGCCCGAACTTGACGCGTTTTTCGGCAATTCACACTGATCCCACCTCCCTCCTTTCTATGTCTTCTCAGCAATTCACCCGACCCGATAAATTCTGGCATCAGAATATCTATATCAGATGGCGCGCTTTTCAAGAAGTTAGAGGGACGTTTAAGCGCCATCATGGTAGCCGTCAAATCCCTCGGAGCCAGAAAGAACGGTGCCGGGAAAGGCAAACAGAAAGCGGCGTCCTAAAATTTGTACTTGGACGGCGAGGAGTCGGACTTCCTGGAGCGTCTCGCTACTTCCTAGGTATGAAGAGAATAAAATACGATTTTTTGGTGGTTTTTTTGGAGGCCTGTCTTAATATGGATCCGCCGAAGCGCGGGGTGCTCGCGCAGAGACTCAGCACTGCCACGCTCTAGACCTCCAATTTCCTTTTTTAGACAGCTTCAATTTCCATCCCAGTCTCGGAAAGATGGGCACCGTTCCAACCCGCTTAGAAAGCCCCATCCGTTGCAACAAACCATGGAGGAATATCTCACAAATTGAATGAGTTTGAAGCCATTCTTTCTGGGAGGTCTGTCAGCCACCTGTTGCACTTGTTTGTTGCATATCTCAGCCCTCTGCCTGGTCACGTGCAAAGAGAAGAGGTACTCGTTGCGCTCGCAAAAATTGTCTTATGTAAAATTCGGATAAAATCTCACCCTCGCCGTAGGCCAGGTACGAATTCGGATAAAAATCGCCCGATTTGGGGTGCGGATAAAAAGTCAAGGATCCGGAGATATTTTGGACAGGCATCTTGGTTGATTGTCCCTAAGAGAGTTCGCTAGATGTTCGCTCAATGCGAGGTCTCGCCGGATCCGTTTTGAAAAATGACCACGCCGACCATGAAACGGGAAGACGATGAGGTAGACTTGGCGAGTGACATGGCAATCGTGCGTTGGCATAATATTGGATGTACGAACACCTTTCAACCATGTTCGAGGTACGTAGACCACACCCCTATCCCGCATTTAAATCCACGAAGCATCCGATGGTCCTAAATGAACCTGCATACCCCGACCAACAAGAACCTTGAACCGATCCAGAATCTGAGCATCGGGATATGGAACGTGGAAGCCGGTCCAGCTAAGTTTAAAGCGCTCCAACTGGGCCGTCCCCCGGTTATTGGTGGTGTTCGAGCGCGAGAAGAGCATGGCAATCACGGCGTCGTCGTACGGGATGCTCTCCGTGACGGTATAGTGCATGCTGAGTGATTTTAGACGGGGAAAGATATTGAGCGAGGTGTGCAGCCATTTAAGAGTGGCGGTGCCTATGGCGACATTCGAGTAGGTTATGTCCAGAATTTCTAGCGAGGGCATGAGGCCGAAGCAATGAAAAAGCAGTGCGTTCAAAGCGTTGCCTGTCACCAGGTGCAATTCGCGCAGGGGGCACGACGACCTCGACAAAAATGAGCGGAGAACACCCAGTGCGAACTCGGCGTTCGTAGGATGCTCTGCCAACGGCGGGGAATTTCTAAGCTCGAGGAATTCGAGGGTCGGGAGGGTTAAATAATGGAGGACATCCATGAGGTTCCGCTGCTGGTTTCCGTCCAGCCTCAGTCTTGTAATGAGGGGAAGCGGCTGCAACGCGGTAACACTTGGTTGCCCACCGATGCAAGCGTAGAAATTGCACTCGACGAGAGACGATGCTTTTTCGAGAACATACAGACATTCCTGGATTGAAAGGAGGTCTCCGGTAAAGCGGGTGAGCTGCACCCAGGGCAGAACGATTGCGCGTGGAGTTACGCTGCCGAAGTCGTCCAAAGCTAGATGAACTTCGCGCAGCAGAGGTGCATCGCTGAACCCGGTGATAGGTTGGATTGGCTGCACGGAGACATGAGACCCGATGGCCAGTCGCTCGAGCATTGGAAGGGGCCCTTCGAGCCAAAGTCGCGACAACGCGTTAAATGGCACCGAAAGAGCCACATCCTGCCATTGCGATGAACGACGACATATCGTTTCAAAAAATAATTCCCGGTTTGTGTCTTCGTCCCCTTCATGATCATGGACGTGGATGAGAAGGGGATAGCCTCGGGCGCGCGAGAGCCATAGATCTGTGAGAAGAGAAACACCTGCTGTGCTGGTGCGGTGAATCGCCAAGGAAGCCCACAATATAGGTGTCTTCAGAGCTATGTCCCGCCAACCGCTGCAAATTTGTCCAAGAAGGAGAGGCGCGTGTGATTTATTGGGGCTTATAGGAGTACCTGGAAGGCAGTGGAAGAAAACTTCGGACATAATCTCGAAAGGCAGGCCAAAGATTGGGCCCGAGTTGATAGACGGAAGAAGGTCGCGGATTTCTGGCGGCATCCTAGATGATGGACTGGGCAATGACCCCAAGACAGGCGAGGTGCTTCCTACTCGGCTGCGACTAGGTCTGGCAGAAAGAATTGTGCATGAACATTATCGCAGTGATTTGGAGATGAAAGGGTAATTACCGGCAATGCGAATAGCTCTTCCTCTGTTTTGCTTCCCGGCAAAGTTAAAGACAAGATGTGGCGCGGTGGCAGTGTCCGTGAATCCCGGATCAGATTCGATTCAACCGGACACTCCCGAAAGGGAAAGGCGTCTTGCTCGCATCTCAAGTCTTGCTACCATCTTTGCCAATTTTCGGATCCTTTCCTCGATGGACTATCCAAGAATCAATCTCGAGGACACGGAGGCACTGAACCATCTTCAAACTGAAATTCCTGCCCTCGAGTCAGACAAAACTACCCTCCTCCTTCAGCTTGCGTCAACCGATTCGTCGCTCTGCCATTTGAGAGCCAAGTACGGCACCATAAAAACCGTACAGCACCCATCGGAATCCTCCCAGACGTAATACTCGCAAGGATCTTCGAACTGGGCCGAGAATCAAGTGCGCGGGGCGACCAGTATTTCGAGGTTCTGGTCTCGCATGTCACAAGTGAGTGGAGGAGTTGACTCTCAACACTCCGCCCCTGTGGGAAATTCTTGAGATCTCACCGTCCAAGTCTTCGAGACCTCTGGCGACGTACGTCGCTCGATCCAAGGCAAGCCAACCTCCAGCTTCGGTGAGTGTCCACTTAATCGCGCTATGTAGACTTGATCTGCGGTTCGATTTTATGCAGGACATATGGGTCCCGAACTAATCCGCTTGAGACGTCATTCTTCCCACCGTTGACCAGTGGTCTCTTGAAATATCGGCTGGCCCAAATGACGCCGCTTTGTACACCGCCCTAGCTCATCTCGAGCCTTCCAGTGCCTCACTCCTTGAAGAGATCAGTACTGCAGAAGTCTCGGTCCTCGGCTCGCTCCAAGGATTCCGCAATTCCCCCCACAGCTTTCAGGGAGGTGCCCCACGATTAAGAAAACTGCACCTGGAGGGGTCCTACCTCTCTTCCAACTGGCCACCGTTGACCTATTTATCGACGCTGTATCTACACCAGCTGCGTAGATCTACGCGTCCAACCTGGAGCAAATTTCGCGACCTCCTCGCATCGACCGCGGGGCTATCACAGCTTTCGATCCACGGCGACTTCGTTTCAGGGAAACCACCGGCAGGTCTTGAGATCGAAATGTTTCAATTGCGCTCTCTGCGGATCCGCGGGACTACCCTGTCGGGTGACCGTGCTTCAGATCTCCTCCTCATCATATCTACTCCCTACCTCGAGTCTCTAACGTTGTTCGATATGGTCTTCACCGACCTGAAACCCTTTTTATCCGGATTCCAGCCCACCCATCTGACGTCACTCACAAGTACTCCATTGGCCCAACTTCACGACAAACACCTATGTCCGGCTATTCGAGGTGATGCCCTCCATCACGCGCTTAACAGTGATGGACCGCCACCCTGCGGACCTTTTGACGGTCCTCGGAAACCAAAGCACAAATGCGCTTCATTTTCCGTGTGCGCAGCTTGAGGGTTTTGCGCTGTACCCACCGCCTGTCGATTCACCCGGTGGATGGATCGAAGACGTGGTAAACAATCGTGCTGCACACGCGCCGTTTCAGCTCTTGCGAGTGGGCGACCGATCGTCCATCCCAAGAGTGCAAGTTTTACCATTCGATCATCTCCCGCAGTGGCCTGCTTGGCCTGAAGAGCAGCAATGTTGATTTGTCTAGACCAAAATATATACAAGACGGATTTATTCGCGTTTGACGCGGAGGATGGGGTCGACATCATCCAGGCTATTATCCCGTCGCACTCTCTTGGCCAAACTCGCCGATTCATCTGCCGCCGCACTTCCGTAGCGCGATGGGGTTTCTGTTCGGAGACGCTTTCCGAGCGAGGGGGGATCCGGAATCTCTATCTTGGAGGCGGTGGCGATCAACGTGTCATGCAACGTCATATTGAACCCCACGCATTGCAAGGTGTAGCAAGGGATGTTCCATTGGCCCGAGTCGTAACGCTGACGGATGTCGACCTGTGCCGCGTGCGAAGCATGTTGTCCCACGGACCCCCGTTGGCTGGCGACCCGAGTGCAAAAATTCAACTTGACCTACGCATGATCGCCGAACGTTAGAATACGGGCGGTCGAGAAACGGGGGACAACCACCTCCTCGTCGAGTGTTATCCATTCAGAAATCTTCATCTCGTAGCCCGGAAGTAGGCGCGATTGGTAGCGTCCAAAGTAAAGCCACTTTAATCGAATTCAACTCATTTATGCTTTGCCGTTGACTAGAGGTTCTTACCGTATCGGATCCAACTTCAACTATCAGGTCGAATGGCGCTTCCGTTGAGAGGTTGAATGGGTAAAACCAGTAACCGCACTGACAAGCAGCTGGCACCCGAAGAGGTGTAGAGGCTGGGGGCCGGGGCAGGAAATATAGTCTAACCAGCCACCGCATTAACCGTTATTCGGGCCCAGAAGCGAAATACCTACTTTGCTTGGGGGTTGCTGCTATCCTGATGTTGAGAATCAGCGAGAAGTGTTGTGATACGAGAGAATAAATGCGTACCTGTGGTAATCCTCGAACAACTCGTTTCGCCGAATTGAATATGAGGGGAGTGAAGGTGTCTGCAAAGAACGATGTCGCAGGGAATAGTTCAGCAACAATAGCCATGCGCTGGCGATCCGCCTCAGCTGCCAATGAGGCGGCCTGCGAGTATGATATTTCAACCTAAACGCCAATTCGGTCTGAGGTGTGTTCAAGGTTGAACAGGTCCTGAGACTCACCTGGTGGTATAAGGTGAGACGTTCATTGTCGGAGCGCGCAAGTCGGACAAAGAGATCCGCCTTTTCTGCATTACAGGCGGCCAGTTTGTGTTGGGCGGCCTGCTGTTCATTCCGGGTGGACGCAATCAAATCGTGAAGGTATTTCTCGTTGGCTTCCAGCCGCCGAGCGGTGTCGAAAGCCTCGGATTGGAGCTTCTGTACCATTCTTCTCAGTTCTCCGTACGACAGTGTGCTGTCTTCCAGTCCCTCTGCCTTCTAGACGGTATCTTGTGAATAGTTCAAAATTTTGAACCAAAATTCGCTGCACCTTCAAAGCTTCTAGTTCTTCCTTAACCTCCTTGTACTTGAACCCCCAAAATTCTACGAGCTCAGACGTCAACCCCGGAGCCAACACAATCCCCGGCGTGGACATGGCGGTTGAATAAGTTGAGGTGGACGGAGAACAGTAACCAAGCACTCCACTTTTTTCTGGCGACGTAAATAGATTCGTCACAAATGGTATTATCGCTTCCAACAATGTGCAAAGCATAAACTGAACCAAAATTGATGCCCCTAACTGGTACTAGGCTCGGATTCAAAGCCACCCGTATACGCTCTCTCCACCCTTGAGACTCGAATTTCGTAGTGGAGATACCAATCATTTTTCCCCTTCTTCTGCGCTAGAAGATGGTCTAGGTTCGCTTTCCAAGATTTGATGCTGCCCTCGTCTTTCCAATACGAGATGGTAATGCCAGATCGGACCTGCCAAGGACTATCTCCACCGTCTGCGCCAGAAGTTTGTGGAAGTTCTCAAGCGAAAGTAAAAATTACCTTCGACGGCAGACGAGACTGATTCGATACCGAGGAAGCCAGGTTGGGTCTGAGCCAGGGAAATCATCTTGGCTGCCATTTCCGGGTATCCGTCTCCCTCCTGGGCTTTTCTCTTGGACGAAAAGATCACGGCATAGTATGGTGGTTCGGGCTGCGACATGTGGCGAAGGAATGGAAGTTGCCAAAGGGACCGCAGCCCTGCAGGTTCGAATTTATACTGAGTGTTGGAGTCACAGGTTCAAGCGGACATCAAGCGGGGATCGAATGCTATTGGTCCGGAAATCCCCGCCCTGTTGATTCTAATCATTCCCCTTGCATTCGCCAAATTTCCGCTGAACATCCAATCCAAAGATCCGTGATACAAAAACCGTGGGTCAAACGGTAGTATAAACATCAATATAGTTGAACCCGCCACATGTCCCCACTGCATCACACGGCAATCAGCTCCCAAACACAAATCGAGAATCAAAAGGACTCACCACCACCACCCGAGCACGCGTAATTACAGTTGCTGCTGCTCGCGGTCGCAGCACCGGATGCTAGAGAAGCCCCACAGAAACATTGTTTCTAGCGAATGTCGGACGAATTAGCAAAAGGCAAAGGAGAATAATATTGAAAAGCGTACCCCATACTCGACACCGCCATATGCATATCCTGAACTGGCGCAGACGGATAAACACGAGCTCGCGCTATTGGTAGCGCTATCTGGAGCATTATATGAGAGCACACGGGCGCTGGAGCTATCGCTATAGCAGCTAAGATGTGCCCACGCCTTACCACCAGTCGAAATGGTGCTCGCAGTGGCAGGAGTCGACGTTGAAGTTGTCGTGCTGGTCGTGGTAGACGGTGCCTTGTATACATTAATGTAATTAAAGCCACCGCAATTCCCGACTGTCCTTCCCATCAGAATTTTAGGAGCAAGAAGGGAAGATGATGCACGTACCACCGCTGGTACACTTATAGCTGCAGCTACTGTCGCTCCCGGGGGTCAACCCGGTTTGGATGGACGCCGCGCAGAAACATTGGAGCTGCGGCGGTCATCAGATTCAGGCCATCACCAGAGCAGAATGAAGGACGGACACCGTATTCCACACCCGCGTAGGCATATCCCGCGCTCGTGCACGTGGAGATGCAGCTCGAGACGCTGTTCGCGGTGGAGCTGTCGCGCTGTATGCCGCCTACGAGCGTCCGGGAGGAGCCGCTATCGGAGTAACATCCGAGGTAGCTCCATGACGCGGTAGTGGTTGCTGAGGCGGATGTGCTGGTTGATGTACTCGTGGAGGTGCTTGTGCTCGACGACGTTGTGCTGGTAGTGGTGGTGGACGGTGCCGTATATACATTAATAAAGTTAAAGCCACCGCAGTTCCCGACTGCCTTTCACATCAGAATGTCGGAAGGACAAGGAAGGAGGATGCACGTACCACCGCTGGTGCACTTATAGCTGCAGTTACTGTCGCTCCCGGGGGTCAACCCCGTTTGGATGGACGCCGCGCAGAAGCATTGAAGCTGCAACGGACATCAGATTCAGGCCATCACCAAAGCAGAATCAAGGACGAACTCCGTATTCTACGCCAGCATAGGCATATCCCGCACTCGTGCAGGTGGAGATGCAGCTCGAGACACTGTTCGCGGAGGAGCTGTCGCGCTGTATGCCGCCTACGAGCGTCCGGGAGGAGCCGCTATCGGTGTAGCATCCGAGGTAGCTCCACGACGCGGTGGTGGTTGCCGAGGCGGACGTGCTGGTCGATGTACTCGTGGAGGTACTTGTGCTCGACGACGTTGTGCTGGTAGTGGTGGTAGACGGTGCCGTATATACATTAATAAAATTAAAGCCACCGCAGTTCCCGACTGCCTTTCACATCAGAATGTCGGAAGGACAAGGAAGGAGAATACACCCACCACCGCTGGTGCACTTGTAATTGCAGTTACTATCGCTCCCGGGGGTCAACCCCGTTTGGATGGATGCCGCGCAGAAACATTGAAGCTGCGGCGGTCATCAGGCCCACGAAGTCGCCACAGCAGAAATAAAGACGAACCCCGTACTCTACGCCGGCATAGGCATATCTTGAACTCGCGCACGTGGAGATGCAGCTCGCAACGCTGTTCGCGGAGGAGCTGTCGTGCTGTACGCCGCCAACAAGCGTCCGGGAGGAGCCGTTATCGGAGTAACATCCGAGGTAGCTCCACGACGCAGTCGTGGTCGCTGAGGCGGATGTGCTGGCGGAGGTGCTTGTCGTGGTCGACGAGGTCGTAGATGTCGAGGTCGCAGTAACCGCGCTGCTACTGCTCCCCGTCGAGCTGCCGCATACCATGAGACATGCCGCCAAAAACCATCCCAGAGACCGACGTACTCAAAGACCCCGTAAAGCGTCACCGACGTGCCCCCCGTGCTGGGAGTTGTGTACACCCGATTGTTGCCCACCTCCCACGTCACCCCGCCGCTCGCCGTCATCTTAATGACTAGAAAGAACGCATGTCAACGAGGGCACACAGAGGGCAGAGCGCGCGCCGCACATTTATACTCAAAGTACGTCCCGACCGGGAGCGTCAGCGTCAGCGTCCACGCCGCGTTCGCGGACGGCTGTGCGAGTGCGAGCGCGGCGGCGGTGTTCCACGAGCCCAGCTGCGCGATGGACCCGACGAGTTTGACGGTTTCGCCGGAGGCGGTCGTCGCGGTCTCGACGAAGGTGAGCGTGACGGCGGTGCTCGTCGGGGCGGCTGTGGTGGTGCTAGTCGTGCTGGTAGACGAGACGCTGGTATTCGTCGCTGGGATCGGCGTTCAATAAGCCCATCGCTGCCATGTCGAACGCGACGCACCAACATAGATCGCGAGCGCATCGTGCGCCGCGACCGAGGCAGTGAACGTCCCGGATGCTGTAACTACGTAGGAGGGACCGTTGCACACGGCGGGGTCCGCCGTGGTGTCGTGTCTGCAGCCCGTAAGCCACGGACGTCGGAGTGGATGATGTGAGATACACACAGGACATCGCAGTACGTCCCCGCAGGCAGGGACGTAGCCCAGGTGCTCGCCCACGCCGAATTATCGTTGTTGATGATCAAGAAGCCGAGCGCGCCGCGTCCAAAAGCTAAATTGCGCTCAGAGGGGAATACGCGGATACTCGGCCAACGGACGCACCGATCTGCTGGCTGGTGCCCTGGAAGATGTTGGTCAAGCTCGTAGCACGGACAACGTTGTGGAACGCATTCATATTGGCGATTGCGGGCCAGCGGTGCTCGCCTAGCATAACATATAGTCAGTGCGCAATCCCTGGACGAAAGATAATGTCGCGTACATCTCCACCCGTTGGAGTAGCAAGTGACCGCATTCGTGAAGCCAAGCGCGTTCTGCGGGGCCCCATCGTCATACCCCGAGTAGTCGTATCTGTACACGATAAGCGGGGGAAGAGTCTTAGTTTTGGGGTGAAAACGCACCCAGAGTACACCGTGGGCGTCCCGTAATTGAACCCGAGCATGAATATCGCGGAGAGCGTGTAGGCGTTGTTGGCCGCCTGGGAGGTGAGCGACGTCGCTCCGCGCTCCTAAAGACCATGCGTTAGCCCTCCGGCACAGGCGATGTGAAGGGAGCGGGGTACCGTGTCCTGGTTTGCCATGATGTAGTTGGCCGCGCTGGAGTCGACGAAACCCCATGCGGCGCCCATGGCTAGAGGGGCTTGAGTTGAGATTGGGGGCGCTACGACGGGGGATAATGGCACGTACGCGAGGGAGTTACCAGCGCGGCGATCTAGACGGTCCTTGAGCATCGGTTGCGGTCGAGTCGTCATAGATGTACGCACCCCAGGACTCCCTGTAAAGTACGTCTTGACGCTCGCGGGCGCGCGGAACTCGATCACATCGCTACGGGGGGTTAGGCGAGGGCGTGCAGGGCGGATGGTGCATGCATACCCTGTTGAGACGTACTGCGAGGGCAGTATAGGTTCGCCGGCTCCGAAGATCACTTCCTGCATAAAATCATCAGAAAAGAAAACAGAATTGCAAGACATCGAAGCGGACCTGCGTGTCGTAGAATGAAGACTTGAGGAGGGCCCGTATGGCGGATAGATCGGCAGGGAGCATGTGCTTCGCAGCGTCGATCCTAAACCCGGCGACGCCCTAGTAACCAACAAAAGTTGGTCAACGCGTAAAAAGCAGAGCCGAGGCACTGACCAGGGAGAGCAGGTCGTTCAGAAACGCGGCCATGACATTCCGCACCAAGGTCTGCTCCTGTGCGAGATCGGACAAACCAGACAGCTGTGACAGCGTTAGCGCGAACTCGACGGAGGGCCATCTCGACACTTACTTCGCAGAAACGGACACTGTGTTGTGTTAGTATAATATGAGAGGTGGGCTCATCGTACGCACTTGGTTGCATTGTTGTAATTAGTGATATCTGCCGCGGTGTTGCCGTTGCAGTAGTGAAATTGCGTAGAGTCGTATGGGACGGCGGGACTGGATTGGAGTGCGTCAGAGCTCGAAGTAATAATCCCGCGGTGCACGCACTAGTTGTATTTGGTGTATGTGCTTCCCGCGATCCCTGTCCCGGAGCCACTATCACAAGAATAAGCCGTCAGCTTGCAAGGCGCAGTATGGAGACATACGCGGTCATATGATTAAGGACAACTGAGCGAAACGAGTGAGAAATAACTACGAGGCAAGATAGGGCCACGCACCATCTACGATGACGCCGACCCCCGCAGACTGGCAAGTCGCCACCATGTTAGCAAATTGGGCTCTGGTGCCTCTCTTCGACGTCAGTATGTAAGAAACCGTCTGGTAGTCCGTCCACCATTGACTACCAGTGACTCGAGGCGTCGTGAACTTCGGCTTTCGGGAACACGCATACGCGGAGACTCACTGTGCTCGGAGGCCGGGCTTACTTGCACGTAGCCGTAGCCTGCGGGGCCGATAAACGATGTGCATTCCGCCGCGACGCTATCCCAGGGCCACTCAAATAACTGGAGGGATGTGAATGCCTGTCGCCTGCGCAGGAGACGCCTCAGAGCCGTACCTGAACGATAGAATCGCGTTGCTTCGGCGGAGATCGACGGAGTATTCGGCTGTCTGCTGCAGCGAAAGCAGAGTTCAGGGAGAGCACGGAGAGTAAAGAGAGAGAAAAGAACGTGGTTAACATCGCGCGGAGGCGCTGGAAGTTAGGGAGACGGCGAGCTGGGGCGCTGGTCGTTTCATATGCTACTTATAGGGATGCGAACAGGAGGTGTCCGGGCCTTCGGCGCAGAAATGCTGCTAGTCAGGAGTCAAATGCGGACTGTGCATATAGCGGAACTGCACGGTCCAATATATTCAGCGGGAGTCCAAGTCTAATAACTCAGTGGGACATGGCGGTACGGAGGAGGAATTATTTGGATGTGTTTGGGCGCCATCAAACCAACCTTGTTTAAAGCTTCGCCTCTTTACTCGTCTGACACTCTCCTCGTCGTCCAATTCGAGGTTCGGTCACGCGTCGCGGTTGGCCCGTCCGATTGGTGAACGCCCCCGACCTCTCGAGGAACGTCGCCTCTCTGCCCAATATTCCACGCTTTCCACAGGGACGAATTTGGCGTAGTACTCACCTATGAAAGCATGTCCGGTCCAGCATTGAACAACCCGCCCGTATGTTTCTCTCTTTGTGCCCGTAAAGTATGGCTTTGGTTTCCACGCTGGAGGGATGCGGTCTGCGGGGCCGAATCTCCTACTCAAGTGAATCAAAAGTGAACGCTGGACTGGCCATTAAACGTGGCATCGACACTTCCCTGAAGAAATAAGGGCCATAACCCACCCCAGGAAACGTCCTCCTCTCATAGTCTCGGATCCAGACGTTTGGGTGGATCGGATCACCGGCCCGGCGGAGTTTGAAAAATGAAGCGCAGAGATACCACCCAAACCACCGCGTTTCATTTTTCAAACTCCGCCCGGAAATGATCCGAACGGTTTATTATTAAAAAGCCGTAGCTACGAGCGGTGACCCCTCCAGAACGTCTGGTAACGAGACTACTCCTCTCACTGCCCGGGCCTCTCTAGAGATATTTATCGCCCGGGCCGCGACTTATCATCAAGTTCTGCTCCGAGATATACCAATCTGCACGTTCTGGTGAAACGTGGCTCTTTCAACTCCTCGGTACCTTTCAACAATATACTGCATACACGTCACCGGAGGACGAAAGAAAACAGAAAAGTCTAAGCCGATCTCAGGGACGGCGCCCTTCCGCGGGGTAAGAATCAATATTACAGACATCAATGCGAGGACATGATATATTGTGACCACCATTGTTTCATCGCGAATACTAAATCCCCGAGGCCTTGATCGCGGCGTTTTCTGCCACGCCCACAGCAGTTACGTACCTGATTTTTTCTCGGAGGAGATTTTTTAAGTTTGCTTTAAATTTCGATCGACGCCGATCCGTTAACGGAGATGTTATCGGAGAATTGAAATATTCCTTTTCGGTCGGTCGGCCGTATTTGTGCATGTTGAGCTGGGATCTGCAGCATCCCCTTCTGTTCAATACGCTCAAGCTACATCACAGCGCGCTAGCTGCTGGTTCTGCTCAGCATTCCACCTGTGCTTGAACGTAGAGGACTTAGCGGATTAGTGCCTGGCGTACACATTTAGCCGAAACAGTCCCGCCTAGGCCTTCCCACGTACGCCTATCATTCGTCTCAGGCTGGTGTGCCTTTTGCCTGATTCATCTACGCGTCTTGCTCTAGCCTCTTCTCTGCCATCCGCGCACATACCCATTTTTCTCTCCAGCTGAGAGCAAGACAAGGTGTGCAGTGCCGAAGCTTGATTCAATACCGTCATTATTGACACTTGCGGAGGGCTCCGGATCGTAGGTTGATCCTTCTGGGGCTGGCTGTGGTCGACTCGCTTCGACTCCGCCCGATGGAATTTGCTTCTCCACCCTCATCGTCGTCCTCGGTCTCCTCCTCCCCGAGTCTCTCCGCCCTCAGCACATCCACCTCAACCTCTCTCTCCTCGGCCTTCTCCGGCTCAGATCTGTCATCTCTACCGTCCCCTTCACTCTCTCCCGCACCCAGGGACACGCTCTCCGAATTTAGCAGCCCCGGCGCGAAAACCCACGCATTTTTCGCCTCGCCATTCTCCACCCGCCCACCTTCCCCGCTCCCCCACAGCCCAAATGCGAGCACCAGCACTATCAAAACGCCCCTCGTTCCCATGATCGTTCCGCCGCTTAGTACGCCAGACACCTCGGACACAACCAAGCGCCGCGATTTTCTATGGCTGGATCTTAACCCGCGCAACGTGCAGGACCTCAGCAACGCCCCCAGTCCCATGAGCGCCCAGTCGCCGGAGGGGGCCGACGAAACCACGCCCAAGCTTCCCTCTGTGACCCCCCAGGTATACGAGGAGCTCGCCGTCGGCTCGATCATCCGTGCCCGCGTCTCCCCGCGCTCCCGCAACGTCTCGACCGACACTTCCGGCATCCTCACGTCCTCCTCCGTATCCTCCTCCCCCCTCTCCCACGTCTCCGGCCTCCCCGAAATCACCACCTCACATTCCGTCTCGTTCTCGGGCCTCCCGCCAGAATCCCCCGACATCGGGGCCCCGATGCTGACGGTGGAGCACCCGAAGTCGTCGGACACGACGCTGCGGCTGACAGCTCCCCTGGGTACGGGCGCCTTCTCGAGCGTCTGGCTCGCGGAGGATCTGTCCGACGACCCATTGGTTCTCCGGAGTCGCCGGAGCTTGCGCAACCTCCGGCGAGAAGGCTCGCAGTCGCTCTCGCGCGCGAGCTCGCTGCGCACGGTCCGTGTCCCGGGCGTGCGCCCCCTCGGCGCGGGCAAGCGCATGCTCGCGGAGCACCAGGAGCGCAGCGGCACTATGCCGACCTCGCCCTCCTCCTCCTCCCTGCAGGCCTCGCCCTCCGCCTCCGCGCTCGCCGCGCCGCGCCTCGTCGCGCTCAAGATGACCGCGCGCTCGGCGTACGCGCACGCGTCCGGGCGCGAGGAGGCGCTGCAGCGCGACCGCACGCGCGTGAGTTTCGTGCGCGAGGTGGAGGTGCTGCGGCATATCGCGCACCCGAACATCACGGCGCTGCTCGCGCACCTCACGACGCCGGCGTACCACGTGCTCGTGATGCCATACCTGTCCGGAGGCGACCTGCTCGGGCTCGTCAACAGCGACGCCGCGCACGGCGCGCTCAGCGAGGCGCTCCTCCGGCGCATGTGGGGCGAGCTGTGCAAGGCCGTCGGGTGGATGCACGGCGTCGGGCTCGTGCACCGCGACGTCAAGCTCGAGAGTGCGTCCTTTCCCCATTTTGCGTTTCTTTGATGGCTGATCCGCCGCAGATATTCTGCTGACGACGCCGTTCCCGCCCGCGTCGCCGCCCACGGGCGCGCTCATCAAGCTGACGGACTTTGGCCTGTCGCGCTTCATCGACACGGCCGCGCCGCTGCTCAGCACGCGCTGCGGGAGCGAGGCGTACGCGGCGCCGGAGCTCGTCATCAGCGGGCGGCGGTACGACGCGCGCGAGACGGACGCGTGGGCGTGCGGCGTCGTGCTCTATGCGCTGTGTGCGCGGCGGCTGCCGTTTGGGGAGGGTGTCGCGCCCGGTGGGGGCGGGGGGCGCATTGGACGGGAGGGCGGCCAGCGGGAGGGCGCGGGGGAGAGGAGGCGCTGGCTGATGTGCATCGCGCGGGGGGAGTACGAGTGGCCTGCGCGGATGGGCGAGGGCGAGGGGAAGGTCGCCGCTGATAAGGAGGGCAGCGGGGATAAGGAGGCGGAGGAGGCGGAGCTTGCGGGCCCGCGCCTTGTGAAGAGCGTGGGGGCCCGCGACGTTGTCGCGCGGCTGCTTGTGCGCGATCCTACCCGGCGCGCCAAGATCGGCGAGCTGTGGGACGACCCGTGGATGGCGGGCTCGGGCTTGGGGCCGCCGCGGCTCGTCACCACCAACACCGAGACGGCGAGCCCCACCGCGGACGCGGACGTGGACACGGACGGATTTAGAGGTGAGTACGCGGACCTCGACGGGGAGGTCGAGGGCTTCGAGGACGAGGACCTCGAGGGGGAGGAAGAGGAGGGCGATGACGGGCTGCTGCTCGACCAGGATGGGATCGACAGCATCGCGCGGCAGGAAGTGCACTGACGCTTCCTTCCCTTCCCTTCCTTCCGCTGTTTGCTCGCCTTGACTCACTCCGACTCGAGTCGTTCTTCTATCTCCCCGCTGTTTTTTAATTCCCGCGTCAGATTTATTCAATATCCCTATAGCCTATACATGTCATATGCACATACCTACCCCCCTGTTGTTTTCATACCCATCTAAGTACCCTACTTATAGAGCTACCGACCTACATAACCCTGTTTCCATATCGCGCTCTGTACTTGTATGCCGGCTGTTTCTTTCGGGGGGTGAAGCTGAAGATGTACCTATTTTATGTGTAGATACTTTTTAAGGGGATGGATTCATCTCGACTTAAAGCTTCAAGCTTTTTCTCAGGATCGGGAATCGGGCGCTCCAAAGTAACTCGCGTGAAAGTGTAAAATGACCACGGATGCGGAGTCGCGGACACGCCGGGGTCGTCTACATGGACGGAAGCCCCTCTCCTTGTTGCATTACAGGACTCAGCGCCTCACTCCGTGTGCGAATATCGGAAATGTGATTTTGGAGCGTCGTATATTAGGTAGGGAATGATAGTGTATGCAAATTACATGCGGTTTGAGTGTGAAAAGTCTATGATTTTGATATCACCCGCATCCGTAATGCAGACGTTCCGGGGTTCAAAATCGCCGTGAAAAACCCCGGCTGCCGCGACCTTTCCAAGTTGTTCCTCGGCAGCAACGCTAGAGAAAATATTAGTCACTAACATAAATGCTATATCCCCAGCCCATACGTACAGTAAATCCGGGGCGACCTCTCCCCATGTCTTCGCTGACAGTTGTCGCCCAACGTACTCCATCAGGAGGACAACGTTGTCGTCCGTCATCTTATGGTAGGCGCCGTAGAAACGTGGGACAACGGTACCTTGCAGGGCCGCAAGCGGGCCTTCGTACAGCGCTGCCTCGCGCCACGCCGATTTTCCATTTTGCGAAGCTTCATTTGCAGGGTCTATTTCCTTCCACACTAACAGCTCCTCCCCGTATTGGGCCAGATACACCTCTCCGACGATAGCATCGCCCAGATGGGCAATTATAGTCAGATGGCGGCGAGTCGAAAGGTCGGGGGACCCAAGAGAACTCTGGCTCCCGGAGCTGGCAGGGCTGAGAGCGGGGGTAGAGAGTGGTGTTGGAGTGGTTTCCGGGCGCTTCCCACGACGTATGATTTTCGGTTCCGTTGTGCGCAGGAACGGAAGGCCGGAGCGCATTCGAATGTCATAGTTATAGGTAACCTGAAGAATCACATGAGATCCTGTGCAATCGGGTAGGTACTGCATTTAACTCTTGCGGATTAAAATCCAGATCGCGCTGTTCAAGCTTCAGACTTGCAAGGTCAGATTTTTGGTCTTTGAAAGCTTCATTAGGATGCTCTGGTAGCTTGGCCAGGGTTGATATCCGGGCGGCCGCATAAAAGACGTGTACAGCAGCGCGTGTTCGCTGGACATTTGATTTTTTCTTCACAGTAACTTGGTGTAATAAGATCGCGACTAGCCCAATGAACGTTTCATTACGGTTGAGGGGGCCCGTGATGAAAAGAGTGCTTTCGTGGCCAGCGATGAAGTCTTTTCCAGTTCCCCGAAGCGCCAGAAGAGTTTCATTGTAGTTCGTGAGGCCACAATATCGCGGCGTGACCGTCTGTCCGTTCTCGTTTTCGTACGATTCATTTACCGACTGGCACCAGGTCTAGGACATGTTAAGCAAGGGTCGGTGCGAGACCGATCCAACCACATACCTGAATGAGCATAGATCCGGCATGGTGCGAGACATCTTCTCCTTCACTCCACGAACCACCCTGGGTAGCCTTTTCGGTAATAAAATTCCAGTCTTCTTGATTCAGGTCGTCCGGCGTCTTCGCCTCGACCGTCAATAACGTTTCGTCCTTTTCGTCACGAGCGTGCAGATCAGGAATACACGCCTCGCGCGATACTTCCCCCCCCGCCAGGAGTGAGTCTTCTGGAAGTTGGAGAAGATCTTCGACGACCGCCGCCGCCGTCCCCAAGATACGAAGAAAGGCGTCCACCTGATTTTGTTCTCGCGTCCAGCGACGGAAGACCAAGAACCGTTCGTTCGCTTGAAGAAGCCGTATTCTTTCTACAGTATCTGGGTTCATGACTTGCTGATCATAGGTTTCACGAAGTTTGGTGACGAGGCTCTCGAGCCAATCGTCGTCGAACAGGACGGTCTCCAGAGGTGGATGTAGTGCACGCTCCCGTTCAGTGATCGGACGGGTAGCTCTCGAGCCATGGTTCTCAGGGAAGGTTCGGGAAAGATCGAGGCTGTCGACGACATCTTTGAAGGTTGACATCGTCGTGGAGGAGGTGGAAAGAATGATGGCGTTACGTAATGGACACATTCTGTCAATCGTGTTTTCTGTTCAGCGGGGCTTAAATTAAAATACTACACCTGATGGCTCCAACGGCATTTGGATTTCCCCGCTTTATTTCGGCTTTATTTATTTCTCGAGATATTGGCCCATTGCTTTCAAGTTGACGCCGGGTGCTAGCCATTCTTCTTTGGTAGTGAAGAAAAAGGACCGCTTAGACTTCGCAGGTATGGTTCGCGAGGAGCTCAAGGTATTGTGATTTGTCAAGGTTGCATGGAACCAGGGAGCTGCCCTACCGTCAGTTCAGTGGACTGGGTGCATCACCTCAACACGGTGCGACATGAGTCTGGTTGACAGAGACTTCGACCGAGTGGGCCCTGGTCAGCAAATAAATGTGCGAGCCGTGCGTAAAAAAAGCATGCCAGAAGAAATTTCAGAATGTCCGGCTGCAGTTGATACCGCGAATGTTCAACTTTCCAGGATGGTCGGAGTTGGAAGCGGAAAGGAGAATCACTCTCAAGTAATTCCAGGTAATTCCTGGAGTGTATTTACGATTTCTTGGAGGTTCATTTTGTCAAGGTTCGGTCGTGTATGAGTGTAATGCGTACATTTTTTGAGCAGAGGCTCCATAAGTCCAATGCGATCATGCAACTCATATGCAATCCGGTCATTGGCGATTTTCGAACTTTCTTTTCACCCTCAATCAAATTTATTCGTGCGAGTAAAAAGTCCAACATCCTTTCCGCCATCCCAGTGCCTAGTTGTAGACCGCAATGTAATTAACGTGCCACTTGGCCACTATGACCGAGATCAGTCGTGAATGAATTGACAGGGGGAACAAGAAACGTACGTGCGAAATTCCGGGGGTCCGTAATATGGTCTGCGCATGTTCCCGGGCAGCCCGCACTCTGGTAAGTAGCGCCAGCCCAATCTCCACATATCGCGGTGTTCAGCACCAGGACGTGATCACCGAAGTGCTGGGAAATATCGCAAGATGCGCCGGCGGAGAATGTTGCGGCAGGCGTGGGCCAAGACCCCGTATTGGGCTTTTTGGCCTGGATGTCGGCGGGGATCTCGCCGTGGGCCCAGTGCCACATTTTTATCGAATCGGTGCCTGATTAAGACCTGAGCTTGGGCGGAGAAAGAGTAAAACACGGATGTTACCCCAATACATGGCGTAGACACCACCACCGGCCTGAACAATGCGGCATGTGAGAAAATCCAAGTGTAGGAAATAAATGAAACAAACGGCGTTGAAACCATCGCCGTAAGAGCGGGGATCCCGGTCTTGTACACCACAGCCGTCGTTATTTGCAGGCCCGCTCGCACAATTGGTCGTCAACACCTGGCCTTGCATCGGTTGATTGCGATCCAGGCTGCACCCGTCGCTGGTGTGTAGATGATACTGGTTAAGCCCCTTGTCGTGTGTCATTTCTAAGACGTTTCTGAGCGGGGTCGTCCAACGCAGTCCTATTTACGCACCTAGGATATCGATCTCCCCTGATGTAGGATGAGAAGCGCCGAACCGTGAGAAAATGATGCTTACCTTTCGTTGGCCATGCTGGACCAACTTTCATTCAAAAAAAGATTAGCGCACACGGATGTGGACTGGGAATGATGCACGAACCCGTCCAAAACGCCGGCCAATTGCCGCAGCCTTGCGGCATTTGCTGTTTCGCACCATTTCAGTAGATGTGGGACAATAAGGAAAATACTCACTGCAAAATCCGCGATGATCAGAGTCCCGGCGTTGTAGTGCTTCTTCGTAGAGATCCTGACGCTGTGAGCGAGCACCGTACATGAATGAAAATCCCACACGACAAAAATAAATGTACGAACGAGTTACGATTTTTTCCAGGCTCGATCCATGTGTAGTCGTCCACAGCAATGACAGCTTTATTATCCAAGTACGAGGTGAGCTGTTGGGCTTTAGCATTCTCTCTTGACTGGTAGTTGACCAATCCGTGGGTTGGATCGGCATCAGTGAAGAAGTCCCAACCGCTAAGGAGGCGTACTGTTAGTAGCGAAAGAAATCGGCATTCTGAACCGACGTACTCGAAGAAATTTGCGCCTTGATACAGGTCCGTAACAGTCCATGGCTTCACAAGTCCCCGAGAGCTCAATGTGGAATTGTGTCTGACGGCCACAGCGTAGGCAGATGACGATAAAATCCCCAAAGTAAAGATCATGGATGCGGTCATCGCAAAATAAGTGTAGAGTGGGAAACGAAAAAAAAGTGATCGGAGATTGAGAAGTAAAAGCCACAAGACCAGCTTGTGGAAGGAAGTGACCAGCACGAGAAAGTGAAGTAAAGAACGGAGAAAATCTGCCATGGCTTTAGTACTCCTCTAGACGGCGCCAAGCCGGCGTCGCGAGGAAATCTGGCGACGTCCTTGGCACTTAATTCAGCGACAAAGCTCGGTGCTTGCCCGTTCCTAACCGAGTGATTTTCCTGCAAGAAACTTAGCCGACGGCTTACTCGGTATGATCCCAACTATCGAAGGATTGCCGACGTGGACCACAAGCTACAGTAGCTACTACCGCAAGACAACAGTACAGTCGTTATTTCCTGGCTGATAGATTGATGGTGATGATTCCCGAGTGACGAGTCCCGACAGACTGTCAGTGCAGATGGCGTTGAGATGACGTGTTAAGTTGAACCACGAGAAGGGCAGCATACAGGGCAAATACGCGGTGGCAACAGGAAGTCATTGCAACTCGCTTGGACGTGGAGGGACAAACTGTAACAAGGATCAGACAGGACCCGACCAAGCGATGGTGACGGTTGCGAACAGATCAAGAACAGATTAGGAAATTTCAACCATTGAGTGGTTGTATTTGGCAACGTCCTGATACGGCATGCTCCGGTCCCGCAACGACTCACTGTCAAGAGCACTCATCGACTCCTGCAAGAGTCTCATTATGTTTGACTTTCCCTCGTATCTGGCGTCGCAGCTTTCATTGGATCCAGCGGAAATCCACGTTGACGTCCTGACGGGAGGTCTGACCAATGTCACTGTGCGCGCAACCTTTGCACACCCCACGAGTCTCTTCAGATCGCAGCCCTACACCTCCATTGTCCTAAAACACGCGCCGCCATACTTGGCGTCTGATCCCACTCAACCGATGTCTATATACCGACAAGTCATCGAAGCAAATGCGCTGCGATATCTGGTTGACAAACCAGATATCCGTGACTTGTTCGCTCGGTTTACAACCCTCAAGATACCACAGCTAATCCACCATGACGACTCCGCCAACGTACTCTGGATCACGGATCTCGGGGATAACCAGACACTGTCCAAGTACTTGTCGACATCACCACCACCTGCCGACGCAACCATACGCCAGATCGCGGCGACGCTCGGCAACTTTGTGGCTCAGTTCTGGAAGATCACGGCGAATCCTACTCCGGAGACTACAGCCGCTTTTTTGCGCCCTGATGACCAGGGGGATCCTGTATATTTCCTCGTCTCGACGGCGCTTGAGGTAATGTCGCGGCGCGGCGTTCCCGACGCCGATATCCTTAGTGCCCGCGTGGGTGCCACCATGCAGGCGAAAGACAAGCTCGAGCCGTGCCTCGGCATGGTTGACTTTTGGCCAGGCAGTATCCTCATCGGCCCCGACGGCAGCCACGGCCTCGTCGATTGGGAATATTTTGGGTCGTCTAGTCCGGGTGCGGAGATTGGCATGCTCGGTAAGATGCATCCTAACTAGCCACGAGTTGGGCTACTTACCGAGCAACCAGTTGCCCATCTACATTTAATCACTTTCAATCGCCGCAGCACGCCACAGGTTTGCGAGGCCGTCCGCGCATTCATCTCCGTCTTCCTGGATTCGTACGGAACGCACGTGCCCCTAGTGTCTCCATATTTCAAACGACAGGCCCTGGTCGCGTACGGACGCGAGATGGTAACTGCCATCGAGTTTTTCGCTGGAGAATTGGACGAGGAGGCGCAGAAGCGTGTCCTGCACGCAGGAATTTCTTCTTTGCGAGCGGCCGCGGGGTCAGAAACCGAAATGGATGCGAAGCTGGTTGATGCGAGCACAATTCTGGAGTTCTGGGATAACATCTTGCAGTGATCTGTGAAACTGCATTGCCGCGCCTTTCTCAGCCCAAACTGTCATGCATCCACTCAATTAACATCTTGTGTGTTCAACCACACATTGATAGGTGTGTGCAGGTTGTACGTAGCCCGGACTGTCGGTAGACGTGGTGGATGTACATACATACAACTTATACAAGAAAGTAGATATCGAACCAGGCACATTCAAATTCATGTACTTAGTGCAGCCTGTATCTTCTTGATCTCATTCTGCGCCAAAAATGAATTAATACCAGCAGGTGCGAAACATTTACCAGTTGAACTTGACGTACCTCGATCTGCTCGGACTCATTCTGGTCATCCGCTAATTTCTCTGCCCGTACCTGACGAGAATAAGCCCCAAATAGCTTAAAGTACGAAGACTACCAGCCTACCTTTGTATCTTCCTCAAGATCTTGGAGAAGCTTCTCAAGTTTGGTACGCTTCGACTGCTTAGCCTTCAAGCCAAGTTTCAGGTTATTAAAACGTTGTATCTAAGACTTCGCGCACCTGTTCGATTTCTTCTTGTCGTTGCATGATAGTTCTCTAATAGTATCCGACAGTCAACCCAGAAAATAATCTGAAGGCTGCAATTGTTACCCGTTTTTTCAAGAGCACACTGACGGTGTCTTGTTCGGGAGGGGCTCTCTTGAGGGTCTTATCCGGTTCTAGTCGAGTTTTAGATCCTTCTCCGCGTCTGTCGATCTAAGAGGACATGAGCCTGAATAATAACTGTGGCCGCTCGATGAATGGAAATTTCACTTGAATATGTTCCTCCTTGTCGACTGGAGGCCTTTCGGGCTCCGATTCAGAGCTGGAGAGGTCCGAAAGCTCATACGACTGGGCGCAAGTCTTCTTGATGAGTAACGGAGAGTGTCGCGATTTGCGCCTGCTCGATGATATAGTTGATGATATAGAGCGAGCTAAGCGAATGGGTTCTAGGAATATAATCCTCATTTTAGAAAAAAACACTCACCGGGACCTTTTGGTTTGAAGTCGAACCGGAAAATGATGTTGGGCGGCGTCGTGGCTCCCTCGTCGCCGTTGAGTTCGTCCACCACGAGTTCAGGATCTTCATTACCCATGGGCACGCTCTGCCACGGAGAGTGACGTAACCGTCTGACTTCAAGAGAAATATAACCTATGTCAATTAAATATCAGCGGTCTTGGTGGAAATGATTCAGGTGCACCTGTTCGGGAGCCTGACCGAGGTGTCCACAGCCAAGCGTCTTTCTGAAGCGGAAGCTCAAGTGCTCCCTGGGACGACCGAGACTGCGTCTGCGCGTCGTCCGCAGCCATGAAGCGATGCGCGATACGGGCGATCTTGACATGCCCAGATTTTCCAACGGGTCTGAATACATCGCACCGTGCATTGATGGATGGGGTGTCGCGACTCTTGCACCAGTGAAGACAGTAGCTCTTATTGCGCGTTGAGGCAGCCGTGTCAATTCCACTGAAGCTCTCACCTTGGGGTTCTCGACCTCGATGACTGTCGTAATCAAGTTTCCGTTCACGACGGCCGGCGAAAGAGCCAATCGTGCTCCTTTAGGGTCCTGAAGCCACGCGTCAATCCCGAGATGAGTCAGTGTATCTGCAGTCATGGCTGCAGAGGCCAAAAGGCTGGGGTGTCGTTTTCAAGGCGTCGACGGTCGCCCAGAGATTACGTTTTGGGCGTTTCCCAGGAGGAAGCCCTCTGGAAGAACACGAGGCCAGTCGGAAGCCCGTTTCGGTTGATAATAGACGTCCATGTCGTTGAATTTCTTGAGGGTTTCGGCAGATTTTATTATGGACGAGAGGCCACGGCGAACAGTGAGGACGTTTAGGTGGCTGTGTACAAGTTTTGATGACGGTTCACGTTCTCTTCTTTCCCACCAATTGCCCACCAACATGAATCGCGATCTAGAGCCTGTTCGCTGGCCAAATCACTCCCACTTATTCGCCTCTCAGCCTCTCCCCTAAGGTGGTGGATTTCATCCAAAGGTCGGGCAACGAATCTGGGAGGCACAACTACTCATCGATTGGCAATACCCAATTTTTGGGCCTTTTTGAGCCTGTCGGTCCTGCAGAAGACCTTAAAATAATCACAGACACTGGGAGAGAAGATCTATTAGCTTAGAATGACTTCAGCTCTTTAGTGCTAGGGCTCTTCCGCCAACCATGTCCAGGTTCAAGACGACAAGACAATGTTTTGAAGCCAGTCACGAAAATGATATCATTCTCGGACTGTGAACAGCGTGAAGGTGAATGCACATTTCCAACCACCTTATAATTCGCCGCTACCCCAGGTCGAAATAACAGATCACTGCACACTCAACCCCGGTTATTGTATTCTCATCGTTGTGTTTGGTGTACATTATTCGCAGACAATATTCCGAGCGAATCTCCTAGTCCAACATACGCCTCGCTAACTTGTTTCTTCAGCAGGCACCACTGCGCAAAGATTCAGACAAAAGAGACAATGATAAATGGATCTTACCACAGATAAGATGCGGTGGGCAGGGATCGACAATAGGTTCCCGGGCCTGTGAAACGGTTAGGACCGATTTCCATGCAGTTTTCCGCGAGACTCACGAGGATAACGTCCTTGATTTCAAGCGGAGCGGCAGCGACGAGTCCGAAGGACGCGAGTGCCAAGAACAAGGTTGAGAATGTGAACTTCATGCTGAGAGAGTGTTGGTTCCTTCCGTCCACTTACATCGTCCTTTTATTGTGCAGGGGATGCTCCCAGCACGCTACCGCCGGTGCCAAGTACCGGCAGTTCCTTGATCCATATTGACGCCTAACAGGCATTGGCAGAATACTGTTCTGAACGTCAATCATTTTAAATGTCTTTCAGGCATTTGACTCATTTGACCCATCAATACTAATGATCCTCACTGCCGAACTGCAACGACGGATATGCAGGTCTTCCAAAATTCAATTGCACTACAGGCTCTCCGTCAATATTTTCACAATTCACATAACAGGCACCGCTCGTTGTGCGCTCCTTTGTCCTCAAAATTCTCAACCACTTCCGCATTTAATGTTACCCGCCCCTGGACCTACTCCTCCATCTTTAATCGCTTCCGGATTTAATTAGAGCGCATCCGTCTCCGGCGCGCTGCACCACGTTGCGGGCGGGCACGGATCCGTTTCTTGGTCCTGCGTGATGCTATCAGTACTCCTCGCACGTCCGACACACAGTCAAGCATACATTAGCTCCATCCAGCTGGCCAACCACTCCCAAAATGCACATTCAACCCCGGTCATTGTATTCTCATTGTTGTGTTTGGTGTACATCATTCGCAGACAATATTCCGACCGAATTTCCTAGTCCAACATACACCTCGCTAACAGATAAGATGCGGTGGGCAGGGATCGACGATAAGTTCCCGGGCCTGTGAAACGGTTAGGACTGATTTCCCTGCAGTTTCCGCGAGACTCACGAGGATAACGTCCTTGATTTCAAGCGGACTCGGAGCTGCAGCGACGAGTCCGAAGGACGCGAGTGCCAAGAACAAGGTTGAGAATGTGAACTTCATGCTGATGGAGTGTTGTGGTTCCTTCCGTCCACTTGTATCGTCCTTTTATTGTGCAGGGGATGCTCCCAGGCACGCTACCGCCGGTGTCAAGTACCGGCAGTTCCTTCATCCGTATTGACGCCTAACAGGCATTGGCAGAATATTGTTCTGAACGTCAATCATTTTAAGTGTCTTTCAGACATTTGACTCTTTTGACCCATTAATATTAATGGTCCTCACTGCCGAACTGTAACATCGGATATGCAGGTCTTCCAAAATTCAATTGCACTACCGGTTCTCCGTCAATATTTTTAGGTTTTACATGACAGACATCGCTCGTTGTGCGCTCCTTTGTCCTCAAAGTTCTCAACCACTTCCGCATTTAATGTTACCCGCCCCTGGACCTCTTATCGTACTCCATCTTTAATCGCTTCTGGATTTAATTAGAGCGCATCCGTCTCCGGCGCACTGCACCACGTCGCGGGTGGGCACGGATTGGCTTCCTGCTCCTGCATGATGCTATCAATACTCGTCTTCAAGTCCGACACACGGCCATACCTTAGCTCTATCCAGTTGGCCAACCACTCCCAAAATGAAGAGCAACAATGCGGACAGGGCGAATTTCATGGTGCGGGAGATCAGGAAGGTTCATTCCTACTGCGCTAGTGCCCTTTTATAGAGGCGAGACGCGGGCGCTTAGACTAGTAGTCCGACCTGCTCACATGGATTGTTGAGGCACAGGAACTGGTGGGTGACAGTCAGTTGATAACGCTGTCAAGTCAGGACTATCCGAGACTGCAAGAGTTACGCGGGTATGAGCCGGCATATATATCCATGGGCATCTAACCGGGCCCGCTCAATGTCCGAATCGTCAGATAGGCCGCTAATGAGGGCTCCACGAGATATCATCATAGTATAGAATACAATGTACAAGATTTGGATACAAGTCTATAGTAGCACGGTGGCCAACATGATAAACGATGAGGTGGGGGGAGGTGCGATACAAGAGGGAAAATAAACGCGCTACTCGATGACCTCGAACCTGCTCCGCTTGTTTTCGCGCCCGTCTGGAGGCGCGTCGTCGCGGTCGAGCGCGTGCTTCTCCGACGACGGGAAGTTGAACCCGTCGCCGTTGACGATGCCGGCGAGCATAACGTTGTACTGCTCGTCGCTGAGCCCCATGCCCGCGAGCACGTTGATGCGGCCGTCGCCGGCGTCCGGACTGCCGAGGCCGTAGCCCATCAGCGCGTTATCTGAGGCCGCGGACGCGGCGCCCGCTTGAAGCGCACTGTCGAACCCCGCGTCGTTCAATGGGGGGATCCCCGTGGGCGGACGCTGGAGGCGCATCGAGGTCGACATTTTTTGTTTGATCACAGTCAAGTGCGTGAGGTGTTTCTGGGAAGGGGTTCAATTGATTGCACGGGCAAAGGGTTTTGATACTTACTTCAAGCATGTCGAGCAGGCCTTCTTTGGTGAATGGCTTCGGTAATATGTCGTTCATACCTGAAAGAATAAGTAAGCATATATGAAGGGGAGCAGTTGGGAAAGACGGACCAGAGGAATAATAGGTCATGATCTCGTTCGGTCTTGAATTGCTTGTCATGGATATAATAGGTGTCTGCGGGTCGAATTTCCGGATCATCGACGTTGCTGAGACACCGTCCAATTTAGGCATAACAATATCCTGCTCTCGAGTAAGTCATGAGCACACAGACACAAGATGAGGACGCACCATCAAAACCAAGTCGTACTTTTCGAGATTCATCTTATTTACGGCGCCAACACCGTCCACAGCGACGTCGATCGTGCACCCAAACACCTGCAGGAACTTGCTGCTGAGCTTGCGGCTCACGGCGTCGTCGTCCACCAGCAACACGCGGGGAGGCACCGCCCAACCCGGCACGAACGTCGATCGACGCACGCGCAGCGTCTGCGTCTGCGGCGGGCTCCCGCTGCTCGTGCTCGCGAACGCATTTTCCTGGTTCCCGACCACCTCGCCCGCGAAAGCGCCCCCGTCGAACGACCAGTTGCCCTGCGCGTCCGGGAAGCCGCCGCTCCCGCGCGGCATGAGGTGCCCCACTGTGTACACCTCCAGCCCTGCGTGCGCGTCCCCGCCGCCTAGTGACCATGCTTCCGGGCTCGGCGCCATCGCCATCTCGTTCTCTGCTAAGTTCGGCGGGTTCGTCGGCGTCGGCACCACCATCTCGTCCTCGTAGTCCTCCGATTCGGGGCTCGCCGTCCGCTGCTGCTGCTCCTCGGCGGCGCGCCCGCTCCCGCTGCCGCTGCCGGAGGACATGCCGTTGGGGCTGTTGTAGAACGGGGTGCCCAGTCGCGAGCTGTTATTGTTGCGTGTGCGCTGTGCCTGAAGCTCCTCGATCCGGGCGAGCATGTCCATCCGCCCCATTGCGGCACCGATCCCGCTTGCCCCTACGCCTCCCCCAAGCCGCGCGTTACTATGACTGCTGCTCCCTTCGCCCGAGTTCCCGCCGAACGACATCCCCACCGCCTCTGCACGCCGCGAGATCTCGCTCATCTGCACCAGCGTCGCGCGCGCCACGTCCGTCTCAGGGAAACTCTTGTCCAGCATCCTCTGCGTCTCCTGCGTCTGCAGGAACAGAAACGGGTTGTTCCCGCCGTCCATCCCCTCGTTTGATTGGACCTGCTTCATCTTGCCTTTTGTTTTTTGGATCGCACCAAGAAAGACCAAGCAAAAAAAACAAATCATATTAATTAGGCGGGGGCTCTGGCTAGGCGAGACAGCGAAGGCGGACCTGTCACTCACCGGCGCCGTTCCCATTATTCTCGCGTAAAAAGTATTGTATGAGGTTCTGCATGAGTCCGTCCTGCTGCGCCATGCCGCGCTGGAAGCCGACCATCTCGACGAGGACGTCCTGGTAGCTGCGCTCGAGATTGCGCACGTGGGAGAGGACGTCATCATGCGCGGCGCCCAGAGATGTGAGCTGTGCCTGAAGAGAAGCTAGCTGCGCCTGCATAGAGTCGATCCTTTGGGAATCCTGGTACGGGCCAACCGGGAAGGAGCTGGACGCGGCAGATTGCGGGTAGCCGCCGGTTGGAGGGTAGGTGGACGAGGAGGGCGTGAGTGCTGGGGCCATGGGGGCACCAGCGGAGGAGGTGGTTTTGCGCTGGGCGGGTACCTTCCGCTTGATGTTTTCCAGCGCGTCGCGGCGGTCTGCATGGAAATCTGGATGCCGGAATGTCCAGCTCTGTGCAAGGTGAGTGTCGCCTAGTTTTGGGCAGGCAAAGCCACGCACATGGTCGCCGAATTGGTTGTCGTCCGAATTTTTGACTTTGTGAAAGTCATACTTGTTCAGCTGGCGCACAAAGCTGGCGAAATTAGAGTGCTTGAACATCCGAGGTAATATCGATTTTGTGAATTCGTTCATGTCCTTCAGAAACACTGTCAGGTTGCCGAGTACAGACAATCGCCGCCGACAATGCGAACCTTTACGACGAAGCAATCGCCTTGTGGACCCCAGCACACGACGTTTTGAAACGTCTGGTCCTCGAGCATTCTAAATACGATAAGAAGCGCCGAGAAAAGCACAAAGAACAACGGACTTGTAGAGCTTCTTCACGAAATCGCTGGTGGAGGACATATTGTCCTCATGTCCGGTACTGTCCTTGCGGTCCGACATGGCGTGTTCCGGGGACGCGCCTTCACGTTTGACACCAATATTAGAGAGCTGCTAGAGGCCAAAAGCATCAACCAAGGTGAAGGTCTGGAGCAAGGTGGGGCGCATGCAAGCAAGTCAAAATACGCTTGTCGACGCGTTTTGCACCTAAAGCCACGGGGTAAAGAACAAAACTCACGCTTGTGCTCGGGGCCCACTGCTGGGTTGGAGAGTACTGTGCTCTCGAGGCCGCAATGGAGAGCAGGGGTAACAAGGGCTGCTGGACACGATAGCGCTCGTCCATTCAGCGTATACGGCTCGGAGAGTTTGGGGCCTGTGGGCCCAGCCCCTTCTCTTATAACTACACGGCCAAGGAACCACCCCATCCGTCATCCAACTCCATGTCGCTGTCTTCTCGCTCTTTTTCTGTGTTTTTTTTTCCACACAACTGCTACTAGGTTTATTCTGGACTATGGGACCCGCTCATGGGCGCTCTTGCATGCCGTCTGCTCGCTGCTTGCCAGGTTCGAGGGAGCATTCTGCATGGTGTACGGTCTAGGCCCACGGGCGAGTCCGGATGGCTTCTCTTGATTCCGGCGGTCTAGACCCAGGACGGGTTGCCTATTCTGAGTCAGCAAGAGCCTCGCCTGATGGCCCAGACTGGGCCAGTCCTTCAAAACGGTTTGATTCGGAAACAGCACAATTGGCCGCCTTGGATAATGTACGAAGAACCGCAAGTGCCCAACCACAATTATTATCTACATTTCTTTCGCCCTCTTGTTGGGGAAATCACATCAAGCCAGGGCAAACCTTCCCATGTCGTACCAAAATCGTGGGGGGACTTGTGCCTGGCTATTACTTGGCACCTGAACAAAAGTCGTACCACAGTGAGGAAAATGCACCCCTCCGATCATCGCACCGCCTCCGAATAGTGTGCGATAGTATTTAAAATTACCGCGCAGGTCGCGCACCCACAAACAAGTGGGTGCCCGTGCTATCCCGGTGGTGAGTCGTTATGGATCATGGCTGCCACCAGGCCCCGTGAAGCTCCTGCCAAGGGTTGCCTCAAAAATTTCCTGAATCCGGCCTCAAAAAGCCACTTTTTGGCGTCATTCTGGTCTGAAAAAGCCACTTTTTGGACAGGGGTGGTCACGTGAGCCCCCCTATTTTCACCCAAATAATCAGATTTCTCTCCCCGTGCACCGCGCGCCAAAGAATACATTGTTTTACATCCTAGCACTCCTAGGCACCTTCAATGTTACCTTTTTTACATCAGAAGGCGTTCCAAGCCGCTCGGACGTGCCGATTGATTGGATCAAATCGCTACGATTTCACCAGAATTTGCCCTCAAAAAGCCACTTTCTGGACAGGGCAGGTCAAATTTCGGCCTCAAAAAGCCACTTTTGGGACGACAAAATCACAAATTTTCGGCCTCAAAAAGCCACCTTTCGGGGCAACCCTTGGCGGGAGCTTCACGGGGCCTCTGCCACCGAAGCTGAATGATCGTTTAGTCGAGTACGACTGACGACGTAGGTAACGCTGCATCTGAGTCTAGTTAGCCAACGCAAGAATATGTCTGCACCCGCCAACTTGAACCTGCTGCTCAAAACGAATTTCTCTTCGAGGGGTCGAGAACAGCTTTCTGTCTCTCCCTTTCCTCGGGCATTCAAATATGTCCTCAGGACGTATATTACCGCGGTCGTCATCGGAGATTTCAATTAATTCAACCATGCCATTGGTCTTCCTGTAAGCCGGTCGTCTTCCCGACGCCAACATCGCACTGCGCCTGTTCGCAAGAGGAGTCCAGGAACCGGTCCGCAAGCTGTCACCCAGTCCCCTAAAATGAACGGCAATTCAGGAGGTAAATTATCCCCCCCTCCCTCCCTTCCCCTCTAGGCCAGGATGCAAGCCGCCGTGCACACGACGCCGCTAGTTTTCAACGCCCGCGCCCCGAGCACCGACCCCGAGCTCTTCGGCGCCGCCGCCGACGCGGACTACCTCGCGCTCGAAACACAGCTGGCGGAGTGGTTCTTCAAGCTCTCCATCCAGTGCGTTCTGCCCCCATTTACCGTGTGCAGTGGCCTGTGTCCTGAGATATATAAACGACGGCAGCGACCAATGGTCGAAGTGCCGGCTCCAGAACGGACGTGCGGCCGCGGGGACACACGCGCTCCGCCCGCTCCTCACGACGGCGAACAGGATCCCGCATCTCTTCCCCCCGACGCTGGCTGATCTGCGCGCCCTCGACAGTGAGTCGTCTCCCTGAATTGATCCATGCATCAGTGACTGACGGTGTGGCGCAGTGGCGTCGGTGCTCGCGCTCCTGCAAGTATACGAACAAGTGGTCCTACCGAATATCGAGCTCGACGCCGTCCGGCGATCATTCGCGCGCTTTGTCGGCGCGCCTGCGTATTGACGCCTCCTCACATTCGTTGTATACCACTCCCACTTTCCCTACAATCCCACCTTCCTTCCGTGTACTACATGCCAACCAATCTTCCATCGGGCGCCATACTTCTGGCTAAGAGCGGTAACAGTTGCAAGAAAGATTCCAAGATAATTATGACATTAGTCCGCGTCAATAACGTGTACGCAGTATTATAAGGATTGTACCGCGTCATCAATCACCGCCGCTCCCGAACCCTCAACCACACAATCCCGATCACACCGAGCCCAAGCCCAGCAATAAACGCGAACAGCACCAGCACGTCCCTGTAGTAATTATTCGCCCCGAACCCAAACAGCTGTGGACGTCACCCGCATCAGCCTCCTTCTACGCGACGCAAGGGGGAAAGGACTTGCCAAAGTCATAATGAGACTAGCTGACACGTCGACGGGCACGCCCTGCAGGCTGTCCTGAATCATGAGCCCCGAGCCGACCTCGTTCACCGCGAGCGCCTCGAGGCAGTACTTGAGCGGGCACAGCCATTGCAGCCAGCGCAGCACCGGCGGGATCGAGTTGAGGTGCACGAAGAAGCCTGCGAAGGTCATCTGGTAGAGCGCCGACAGCGCGGAGAGCAGGATCGCGATCCCGCCGTTGTGGAAAAGCGTCCCGAGGAGGAAGTTCTGCGCGGAGTTAGCGGGGGCGGATGCAGGACGAGAGGAGGCGCACATAGAGCGTCATTGCGAGGGTGTAGAGGACGAGGATGAACAGGAATTTGAAGTAGTGGGCCGCGTCGTGGGCGAGGCCCGCCATCCAGTACGTGCTTTCCGGCGTGTTAGCTAAAGGTCTCGAACAAATGCGTCTGCCGGCTCACATTGTGGACACAATAATTGTCGGGATGATTCGCAAGGGGAGGACATCGAACAGCAGCCGAGAGAGTAACCATGCTGTTGGACTGAGGCCTTCTTAGTATGGATGCGTTGGGAAGAGGCGAATGTGGAGTACCTATAATACGAGCTCGACCGCTCTCGCAAAAACAGAGGCCGGATCTCCACAACATTATACAGTGCGCTCAGAGAAGAGAATGCAATCAGTGCACCCTGATCGACGAGCCTGAGCACATAAAGAAGGGAGGGGAAAGGACAACGCACCAAGAAAAATAGACAGCCAATGCGGGATTGAAACCCAGCGATGGTCACGCCGGTCTGGAAGTACAGGCCGCCTGGAGCTAAGTCAACAACAAAGTGGTTGCAGTAGAGCAAGATAAAGTACCGCAGAAGACCCCCAGTACGGACGAAACGGCGACATGGGTGAAGAAGAGGGTCTTGTCCCGCCGCAGGATCTTCCACTCTCTTCCAGAAAGGTACTGCAGCTGTGTCAAGAACGTCGCTGCATACTTTGACCTTCCAGCCGATTTTGTTTGACGTGCAGATCCCCCCCGCTTCTCCATCAGGGCGGAGTCCCCGTCCGCCGCGGCAGCGCCTTTCTCCGATCCGTCGCCCTCCTCCGGAAGGGGGTTAGCACTCTGCAGCTGGAACAGCGCGACTGGCGGCTCGCTCGCAATCTCTAGCAGATAGTCCGCCACGTTGTACCCCTGCTGGTAGGGCGGCGCGATGCCGGCCGCCGTGTGGGCGAAGTACTCCGCAGGCGCAAACGCGCCGGGGCCTGAGTACAGGGCGCGCCCATGCGACAGTAGGAGGATCGAGTCGAAGATCTGGTACAATTGAGAGCTGAGGGGGAGTTAATTGCGGGTACGTATGTGTGAACCGTGCAAACTTACGACGGCTGGTGTATCGAAGCGATGACGGGGATCGGATTGTCTGAATCGTGCGCGATGGCATGCAGGACCTTCGCCACCCGCGACGCAGAAACCGAATCAAGCCCTGTAGGATGTTAGCCATGAGAGCCCGCTGCGGAGATAGCACAGTACTTACCCGACGTCGGCTCATCCAGAATCAGGACGTCCGGACTTGCTATTAGCTCCAGCCCGATGCTAACTCTCCGCATCTCGCCGCCGCTGATCCCCCGCGCCTTTCCACCGCCGACATCGCCACTCCAGCCAATGCGCATGTTGCGGAGTGGCGCGATCCCCAACGTCTCCATGAGCCCCTCGACACGCGCGCGCTTTTCTGCGTCCGATACACTCTCGGGGAGGCGCAGGCGCGCGGCGAACAGCAGCGCCTCGTATACCGTGAGCATCGGCGGGAGCACATCCTGCTGCGGCACGAACCCGATGCGCGGGGTGGCGTCGCCCGCAGACGGGAAGGCCACGCGCCCCGTGGTAGTCCCGGACTTGCGCTTCCCCGCGAGGATCTCGACCAATGTGGTCTTACCCGCACCGCTAGGACCGAGCACCGCCATCATCTGGCCGGGCGCGACGCGCCCGCTGACCGCATCCAGCACGACTTTGTCGTCCTCTGCGCCGCGCGCGCGGGTCCCCAGCCACGAGCGGTCGCCCAGCCCGGCCACGAAGTACGAGACGCCGACCCACTCGACCGCGACGCGACTCCCATCCACCGCATCGGGACTCGCCCTGCGCGCCGCGCGCTGCTTGATAAGTCCGAGAAGCAGGAACAGAAGGGCGGTGAGCAGGAGTCCGCCCACGACAGCGAGGCCGCCGATGACGCCCCCGCTGAGCTGCGTGCCTTTCGCAGTGCTGGCAGCGGTCGTGGTGTTGTCGCCGGCGGTGTCGATGATACTTTGCGCCACGCATTCCCCGAACATGCACCCGCTGAGCGAGAGGCCTCCGGAGCCAAACAGCGATTGGAGCGTCGCCTGCTTAAACGCGCACGTAGTGGAGTTGTCGCACTCGATGGACAATGAGCCACCCAAGCCGTTAATTGGGCCTGTCACGTATCGGTCTTAGCACGAAGGAGTTTGGCCCGCAAAGCTACGCACCGGTTATGTTGCTCGCACCACCCCCGCAGAACGTCGTGTTGTTGATGCAGGTGCATTTGAGATCTTGACAGGCCCAGTTTGTGTTCCCTCCCGTTAGATCCTGTGTGCACGAGTCGGCCAGGCAGTAGAATTGCTCGACCCCCGCGTAGAACAACTGAGCGGATACGGTCCCAGCGGCGCCGAAAGATGTTGTATTGGGAAGAGGAGACAAGGCGGGCTGGAGGGTACGGATGATGTTCAGATTCGAGTTGAGTGGGAAAAGGGCCTGTAGGGTCGGGTTCTAAAGTGGCGAATTGAGCAAAAGAATTTAGACACCGAAATGGTACTCACAAGAACTTGGCAGCTCATCTGGCTCGCTGCGTAGACTCGAGCGGCCGAATTGCATGCAAGTGTACTATTTTGGCCTGCCTGAGAGTCCCCTATGGACTGCGAGCTGGAGGGGGCGTTTCCAGACGCAGAATACGCCGCCTGGCACGCCGAGGAGGTCTGACATACATTGCATCCAGTTCCCTCCCACCCGGCTTCGCAAGTGCACGTCGCGTCGGTGATATTCGGGAACGCACCCTGCTGCGGCGCAAGAGCTCGGCGAGAGCCCTGGAAAATGTCTCCCCCACATCCCGGAATGGCGCAAGTGGAACCCCCAAAACCGGTTGGACAAAGGCAGGAGGAGCCGTTCTGCACTCCGTAGTTGTCGCAGGAGGTCTGGCAGGAGGTCTGTGCTATCATAGCACCGAAGAGTAGGAGAAAAGCGAGTCCTTTCATGGTGGGAGCCCAGGGATAACTCCTTCGAAAGTCCGTCGAAATTACGCCTGAAGCTGAAGCGAGGAAGCTCTGAAGGTCTGCATTTTTAGCACAGGGACTTCGTCGATCATGTCACCTGCTCCTCGGCATTCCGTAACGCGCGAGGCAGCGAGGTTCAAACGTGGCAGCGAGGTCAAGCAAGAACCCAAGTTCAACTGATTCATGGCGAAGCTGGAAACCGGAATGCCAGAAAAAAAAGGAGGTATAAGCGGTATAAGCGGCCCGAGCGAGTAACACGTGCCATGTTCAACTTGCTTTAAGCTTTCAACTCCAAGAAGCCATGAGCACACAGGCCCACCGATCCTCATCTTCCGCTAGAATATAACCTGACCCTCTAAGCGTATTTTCTGATCTCTCGTCGAGGAACTGCGCAACCCTCTAAATCGTTTACTTTTTCATATACCTTGCTTAAAGTTCACAACACCTTGGCCGACGAGGATTCGCGTCCAGGGCTCATCGACTGGGGACTGTACGCGCGGGCGCCTAGATATTCAGAAGAGAGCATACTCTTGCCCGGGTCCATTACAGGTTTACGACTAGGCTCCCAATGACAGATATTCTAGTTCCCAGGTTGGCGGTTCGTTAGCTGTGGTAATTGTAGTGAAGAACACAGCTATGAGAGCAATAGGGAGGATATGCTCTTGTGGGCTCGTATCAAAATATTGCACGCCGAAATTCATCGAGCTACACCTGCCAGAGTTGGTTGCCGACGCTCGCCAATGCATTAGTACCAGCCATTTTATGAACTGGACCATCGGTGCGCAGCGATGAAACCTTCTCACAAATCACGTCCCTTCTCTCTGTGGGATTGCCAGGATCTTGGCGGCTGCGAGAGACTGTGACGTGCCTGTCTGTTCAATTTACCCTCGCAATAAGCTAATCGATAATGGACGGCCGCTGATACTGTCCACTGCCTGTCAGTGCCTTAAACTGACGGGCCGCACCATGTGAATACGTTCAACGCGCGCTCGTACCAGCCGCCTCGCGTCGGGGAAAACGCAGTTGTTGGACTCGCGTTAGAGGGTATCAGAGGAGCAGTGCAGTTTAGTTTTGAACAGACTTGCATACCGATATTTATCGTTCAGATTCCGCCAAGATTCAGCCCCGGAGCAATATAAATGGGTCGAATGTCCAAGCGGCGATATTTAAAATGATTGACGTTGTTCAGAACAGTATTCTGCTAATGTCAAAATGGATCAAAAACTTTGACACCGACAGTGTGCCTGGCGGCATCCGCTGCACGATAAAAGGACAGTCAAATTGGGGAGCGAGCCAACACCACTCCATCCCTCAGTAATCAGCATGAAGTTCACATTCTCTATCGTGTTCTTGGCACTCGCGTCCCTCGGGTTCGTCGCTGCAATCCCGGTTGAAATCAACGACGTTATCCTCGTGAGTACAATCCAGCGCCAACCAGCAATACGTCGATCCTGACGGTTGTTTCGCAGGCCCGGGAACCTATTACCGATCCCTGCCCACCGCATCTCATTTGTGGTAAGATTAATTTATCACCGTGATCTTACTTTCTCACCATTTGTGCCAGCAGCGGAGAACTGAGGAACAAGGCGGAGATGTGCATGTCCGTTGAGATTTCTCGGCTCGCCCTTTGTCGAAGAAATATATCGTCTTGAAGAAGTTGAATTTGAACAGTGGAGGATGAGGACTGATATATATTACTGATATGTCATGTCCGAAAGAATGGCAGCTATCGTAATAAAGACCGGCCTCCGAACGTGCGCAGCATATATAAGAGTCGTCTAGCATAATCACTGCCTATTGAACCGAGCAGGATGAAATTTGTGTCTATCTTGGCGCTCTTCGCATTCGGAGCTCTGGGGCTCGCTGCACCCACCGGGCCACGGTCGGCCCAACCGAATGAAGTCAACCATGTGAGTCCTGTAGAGTTTTCTGATGCATCCCGGCGCACTTACAATGACAGCCCTCGCAGGCGAATGCGATCAGCCTAGGCCTCGTCAGTCCTTTCTAAGTAATGCGGGCCAGGGAGCAGTATGATTAATAGCCTGAGGATGGAGGACTCATTGGTGATACGGATTCATGCCCCCCGTGTGGTTTGAACGACTAGAGGAAAACCGCCAAATGACGACTCAAGGGACGGGGCAGGAGGCTGGGAGCAGGACTCCGAGTCGACAAGCATTCGATTCTACGAACTTGAGTTTCGAGACCCAAGACAACCCGAGTGATCTGGAGCTGGAATGAAGAACCATGTGCTTCAGGATAATTTTGCCGTGACCCTTCTCAGAGTGAAGATGCAACCCGCCTGAGGAGCACAGTGGATCAAGTGATGATGCTGAGTCCAGCCTTTCTGGGAATTGAATCTCCGATAGTTTCGGCAGGATTCGGCAGCTACGGCCATCACCTGTTCAAGTTCGAAAGTTTCAATAAGCAGCCGTGGCTATCTGATAATGATAGAGTTCAAACGTCCGTATGGTAGGCATATCGGGTTTGGAAATATTTATACAAGATCGGATACGATATACCTGCTCTTTTTGCTTTCTACGGGCCGGAAAGATCCAAACCTTCGAGGGCAGGGATGGGACGCTCCGCCTGAGGGGTAATACGCGCACCGTGTCGGCGTGCCTTGGTCCCAGCGTAGTCGAACAGGGCAGAGTGCAAGCAAACCCTAAAGAAGAGTAAATAATCGTCGGAGTGAACCAGACGACGACGAACCTGTTGTCCCAGCATACAACTGTGGCGGGTTCCCAGCGCACCCGAGCCTGCATATCAATCCCCGCCGCAATGTGGTTGTACAAGAATTTGATGATCAAGTCGCTCTCCTCCTTCTTGTAACCCACAATGCTCTGAGTGCACTCGGGGTTGATGAACAAAGTCTCTTCGCCAGTGACTGGGTGTTTGCGGATGAGGGGGTGAACAGTGGTGACGAGATCACGGCGGCTGTAGCGCTTTCTCCTGCCGGCCCGGTTGAGAGCGACGGGGTCAACCCCGAGTTGAATCTGCTTCAGGGTTCGGAGGTATGCAACGAAGTCCGGCGAGAATCTTTTCAAAGCAGCCACGCCAGATGAGAACAGGGTGTCCCCTCCAGTTTCCGCTGGAAAAATATAGTCAGTGCAAAATTCATGGTCAAAAGGATGTATTGTTACGGTGGGCCAATAAGAAGAAGACGCTGTTGATGAATTGAACTGAACATCCAAGGGCTCGGTATGGATATATCCGAAAACTTACGTTAGACCGGGCGGTTGCCTCTCATGGCTCATGTCCGTGTGCCACTGTGTAGTCGACGTGTGATCATTATCGAAATAAACGGTGTCTTCATCACGGTAGATCATATGAATTTCAGGCAGGCCTTGAGGATGTCCGCCGGTGGGGTGCACGTGGAGACGACCTGAACCAGTTCGAAGGGAGCAGAATACAGTATGAAGATACTCACCAAAGTGGGACCCGAACTCCTTCCAAAATTCACCTCCCGCTGCGATGAAGTCTTGTTGACCGCGGAAAATCTGACGACAATCATCAATTTGCAGACGCGAGGCGACTAGAAATGACCATACCATCATGCCACGACGGGCGACCTCCAGTGCCAATTCGTCGCGTTCATCGGAATTGAGTTTGGCAAGACTGACCCCATGGACTTCAGTCCCAATCGCCGGGGTGAGATGGACGATGCGATTAGCCCCGGAAAGGAATGCACGGGGGTTCGGGTGCTTGAGAGCGCGGTGTCCAGGATCCACATGCTCGAAATCTTCCAACGGGGGCTGGAGCGATTCGGCAGTTGGGGCAACCTCAGGAAGAAGGTGCTTGTACGGATAGGCTTCGAAAGGACCTTGACCGCGTTCTTCTGGAGTAGGTTGGCCGGGGAGGGTTAAAGTGAGTGGATCAACAGTCTCCTTCGCAGGAAGACGTAGAACATAAGTGGCCGGAGCTGCCGGCTCTTCAGTGACGGTCTTCGTGGTGGATGGCATGTGGACAGAAATAATGGGTCAGACAGATGGTTAGGCTTTAAGTAAGGTGTTCGCCATAATTCTCACGTGGCACAATTGGGAGGATTTTCACTCAATCCCACACCCGTGGATAAAAGGCGACCACTGCAAATTGTGCTATTAGGTGTGAAAATTAGCACTTCTCACGATTATACTGGTGGCTCACATCTGGTTACGTGGAATCTGATTTGCCAGAAATTATCAGATTAGGGAGATAATAAGAGAATGCTTGAATGAAAAGGCATCCCAGGTTGAAGCTGCGGCTCCGGGAAGCAGGGAAAATTCTGCACGCATTTCTAATGAGCGGGCAGAAATGCCGCTCCATGACAGGGGTTTGCAAGAGACCAGAGTTGATTGGGTGAAAACGGAACTTGAACTAGTTGATTGGGTCGGCGTTGGACACGATGGATATCAGCACAGCGTGGGTGTGAGACCGGAGGTGCTTAAAGTGCTTTTGAATTCCGGTTTCGACATCATCTGATTCGGTTTGAGGAGGAATTGAGTGGTGCGCAAGGGGTGCGAATGACAGTTGTCGGTGCCGTCGATCCGGTGACACGACAGGGCAAAGAGATTGGGACTGAAGTCCATGGGGTCAGTCTTACCAAACTCAATTCCGATGAGCGCGACGAATTGGCGCTGGAGGTCGCCCGTCGTGGCATGATGGTATGGTCATTTCTAGTCGCCTCGCGTCTGCAAATTGATGATTGTCGTCAGATTTTCCGCGGTCAACAAGACTTCATCGCAGCGGGAAGTGAAAATAGCGAGTGGCATCTTCGAGGATATTTGGCTCTCCTCAGATTCTCGTTTTTTGCTGCGTGAAAATGCCGCCATAGGAATCTGCGGTGAGTTGGTCGAGGAGGAGTGAACAAAGCCAAGCCACCGACAAGCCGCGAAGCTGTGCAGTCCAAATTAGGACATCGACAACGGCAACTACGACAGACTACGACCTTCTTGCAGCGTACGACCACAATGCTGGACGCCGACGCTTTCCTTCTCCTGAACCTCTCCAATTGCTCTCTTGTGGCCGGTACGACACACCAATCTGGTTCGCTTGCCTTGGAATGTGTCACCATCCAGGTCCCTGGTAGCAATGAGCCGCACGTATACCTTGTACTTCGCCTCAATGAAACGGAGATTCCCATCGATCCGACTCGCGTCATTCACACCAATGTCTCGGAATCTGGCGCGAGAGCGTACACATTTCTGGCATCAGACGCAGATCCAGTACCCCTGATTCTGACTGTCGCCGTGCCGAAGGTCCCCGACGCCCATTTCCTGGAGGATGTCGAGGTTTTCGAAAGCATCCTTGCTCAATACGCGGATCTGCAGGGCGTGATCGCAGAGAACACCGTCAACCCCAACATCTACGACAAGGCCGACTCGGAGGATCTACGTGGACACCTTGTTCTCGTTAATCAAGACAACGGAGAAGTTGTCGGGGAATTTGACAGGAAATTCTCCGTTCAAGAGGACCCGGCGCTCAGCACAAAGGGGCACGAGGGCGACACCGTAATAATCGAGATCAACGAGGATACCGACCACGGCGATGCAAACGCTATGGAAATGTTCGTTCGCGCTATACCCCCAGAACAGCAGGACTGGATCACCAAGGGTGCCACGATAATTAGGTTAGAACAGAATTCGTTTGGACTTGCCCTCCCATCTAATGTCGGCGCAGTCACGCGATATCCGGGTCCACGACGCTGCTTCTCACAGCGATATCGGCCGGCTCCTCGTACTACACGAATAACTCCAAGCCCTCCGCCCAGCCTGCATCCTCATCAGCGTCCTCGGGCTCGGGAGCCCCACCGCTTCCGCCTCGAGCTGTGGCCTTCCTATCCTCTGCGCGCACCCGCAAAGGACTGGCGGCCATCCACTCTGTCAGCGGTGAGGCAGTCAAAGTCAGCGCAAAGACCGTCGAGCTCATTGACGGGATGATCAAGCGCGCACTGGGCAGCTCGAAAGGGAAGGCCAAGGCCACTCTTGGCCCGGGATCGAGACCGCCGCTCCCCCCGCGCACGCCCTCGCCCTCGCCTTCCCTCGCCCCGCCCCCGCCGTATACGAGTGCACCGGGAGAAAAGCCACCCCTTCCCCCACGCCGCCAGCCGTCTCCCACTCCCACATCGGCGCCTTCGCTCCCGCCCCGCACAAAAAGTGGGATGCCCCTAGGCCTCGAGTCCGCGGTTCCCCCAGAGCAAGTCACCATCAAGCTCTCCACGACCGCGCGCATCCTCCTCTCCGCCGACCTCATCCTCTCGACCATCGACACCTCCACGCGCCGGCTCCTGGACTCAGGCACGGAGAACCTCGGCACGGTCGTCGGCCACAAGTACGTGTTTCCTCCCTCCAAACCTCTGTTTCCCTTTGTTTATGGTTCGCAGATACGGCGCAGAGGCGGGGCAGAGCTCGGTGATGATGGCGGGGACGGTGCGGAACGTCGCCTTGGTGTATATCGACTTGCATGGGATCGGGCGGAGGGCGCTGTTGAGAAGGGCTGGGAAGGAGTTTGTCAAGGGCAGGATAGCGGACAATATGGCGTCGAAGAAGGCTTGAATTTCTGTACCATATGTAAACTGTTTCGTTCAGCGAGAATCGAAGAACTTATCGAAAGACCTAGGATTCTGAACCATGTGCTGGCAATTTACGAACCGGTCATGAAAAATGTTGGGCAAACAGAGGAGGCAAGTTTGGGAGTCCGCAGAATTTCAACCACTGAGCCGAGTTTCAACCATGTCACATGATGCTGCCAAAGTCAACGCGGGCTGTTGGCAGTGCGCCGCAACGACGCGGAGTGACGGTCGAGGCTCGTTCACTCAAGGGCTCTTTTTTTACATAGGATGAAAGGACGTCGGCCAGGAATACTCTTGACAGCTTTAACTGGAGCTAATTTAAAGATGGTTTACGGTCGCTTCTATACTGCAAATTGCACGGCTGCTCGTTTCGCGGCCAAGGGTTCTCGCCTAAGTCTCCACTATACACCCGGCTCTACAACTAACATCTTACATTCTCCACTTGCGGTTACGTTAATGTATGCATCGAAATCGCGAGCTCCCTGATCCTGACGTCAGCCGAGACCATGGGATTGCGCCTATCGTGACGACTCGCGGACCGGAGGAAGTCCATCCCGTATGGGTGGAATTTACAGTAGGTGTCTGGCCACGTCAGAACGACCTTGAACGCGGATGCAACCCGTTTCATAATTCCCATGTCTAGATCTTCTATTGGGAGGGGAAAGTGCGAAACCATCGGGGACGCTTTCCAACGCCTGCCAGTTGGAAAGAGCGCGGGCGGACGTGCGGTGCTGATTTCAAACGGTGTGTGAAATTCCAAGGTTGTGGCAGCAAATTGGTCTTTACGAGGTGAACGAACCCCCGTCTCATTATTCAACATAATTGGGCGCTTCATCCAAGCATGCCGAAGGCAACGCCACTTGTCCATAAGGCACATTCTATCAATTAGGAAGACCACTAATATAGTTTGGACCAATCCCCAAACGAAAACGAATGGTTGGAGCCTTAACAATAACATATATTGACAGACCCCTAGGCCTAACCGACCTCGCAGACTCTCGTCCCAGCTCCTTCTCGTGTTCCTCCCGTGTGGCGGGGAGCCACCGAGGCCCTGGAGTGTACCATGGCGAGATGACGCGCAGGGGTTGCAAAGTGGCTGGATGAAGTCGTCCAGCAATGAAATCTGGGAGTTTCGACTGGTCGATCAGTTTCCTACCAGATGTGAGCGTTTTGCCACATCCGATTAGCATTGAGCTAACTTACGACCCCAGGAAGGACTTCTCTAAGTCAGACAGTGTTGGCGGCGGAGGGCCAGTTCCCAAAGCAACGTCATCAAAGATGGCCCAACCAACACTACCTACCTGGGTATCCAAACCATGTCTTTTTGTACTAGCACCATACGTGACCCAAACATCATTTCCTGCTCCCGCGGTACCAAATCCATCGCCGGGGATCGGAGCTTTCTAAGGAGCGTGCCAATGTTGATGTCCGACACAACCATGTCCTCCTTGTCGTCCTCTTCGTCGTCGGAGACCGGCTCTGCTCCCCCGCACATCCAAACTATATCTCCCACAAACTTATGGAGGATAAAATATTCTGGATCGATGTCGGCGATCGTGGCGTTGAAGCGGGGCCGAACAGGAGTGTCGAGGAACTCTCCGGGTAGGGCACACAGGCGATAACGGTCGTTGACGATCATCTCCAAAAAAAGTTCGGGGTCTCCTGCGCCGGTGCGGCCACGGATGATGATCTGGATCAAATATTCATTCACTGCTTCACTTGGAAAGAAAACACTGTACTTGGCCATTAGCCGTCCACTCGAGATAAATCTGGAAGGACCCGAAGAGTTCATGCACTTGCGGCTGCGCCAAGAAGGCATTCTCGATGCTGTCGGCCACCCAACCTTCGCACTTGATGCCCGTGAGCGCCTCAACGAGTGCAAATGACTGATCCGTAGAAAATCAGAGCATAGAAAGGAGAGAGAAAAACGGATGACGAACTGTCTTGCCCATTTGGAATGGCAGTCCATGGACCACCTGGAGTTTCTTAACCGTGGCCCGCCTCGCTTGTTGGCGTTGAATTAGTTCTTCAGCGGTGGTGCCAGCTTTCACACGCCCGACGCCGGTCAGGCGGCAATTTTCATCACGCACTCTGACCTAGAGACAACAGAGTAAGTTTGGCATTAAGGATTTGGAACTTGCAGATACCTGGTCCACGACGGTCGGATTCCTTGGTAGCCCAGTGTCCATTGGAGTCAAGACAGCAGAGGCTGTTCGGGTCTCCGACCGAACTTCCACAATCTCAGACACTGATAAACTGATTGACGAAAGAACGCACCGAACTCCACGAGGGCGAGCATCTCGGATGCCAGCTCTTCTAACTTCCAACGCCGCGGGAAGATGATTTTGCGAACAAATTCCTGCTGCTCGTGGGCGGCGTCGTACGAGCCGGAGGTCCGGAGGGGTGCGAGGGCGCTGCGATCGACATTTATACAAGCTTGCAAATATGACCTCGCCTTCTCCTTCAGTTCGGAATCCGCCGTATACGAGTACCGCTCCCTGGTCTTCGGCTCATATTTGTAGAATTCGCGGTCCAAGGGATACTGCTCGACGTAGTGTAGCGCAGCGTCAAGATACACCGCAGCAGGAAGCCCATCGAGACTCAGAGGGATGGGGGGTGACTCAGTGAGTCCTGGCTCCGCGGGCAGCAGTAGGAAATTAGACAAAGCAGTGACATTCTTCTTGTGTTCTTGCGTAGACATGATAGTATTAATAGGAGAACTTGTAGGCGGACGTGGCGATGCAGATGTTTGGTTCTACCCCCAGGTCCAAACACACCAAATCCGGAAAAAAGTTGTCGGGCAAGCGGTTGTGAGCGAGCATCTCAGCATCAGCATCAGGATTGCCGATGAATCGATATCCTCACCTGGCCTTACCTGATTTTGACGGATTTGGTGATGTCCCTAGTCCCGTACGTTTCCTTTCTCTTCGTTTGTACTCTACTTTTCTTTCCACGCTGTTTCTCTTTTCGTATCTTCGTAGACTCGTGAGTCGCCGACGATCGGCGACACAAGATGCCCGCGCAACCCAAGCGCGCGTCTGCCTCCAGCTCACTGCCACCGCACCAGCGCACAGGCTACCCGGTCGTTTACCTGCTTCATCATTCCTGGCCTCAACTAAGTTGAAAATAATGCGGAGGATGGATAGCTGTCGATGAGCAGAAGCTGTAAGCGCGAATTAGTTACTACGCATGAACAACTCGAATGGCTATCAAGTTCTCTCCCATAGCCATCGCGATCTAAATGTAACTGCTGCGCACACGACTTTAACTCCCGGATCCTGGCGTCAGTGGAAACCTGACAGAGCCGAGATATCTCCACAGAACATCACGAGAAACATGTGGAAGAGTGCGGCAAAACAGCACGTTCATCCTCGAGGCAGCGGGTCTTTGTAGCCTGTCTCTTGACTCGAAATCCGTATGTCTTCCGTCCTCGAGCACATTTATCGACTGAGTGCACATCTATCTGGTTTCAGAAATTTTGACCATCCGCACGAGTCTAAAACAATGTATGTTATGATTGCCCGTCGATTGTTGAATGCTCTCACAGTTGGTTTTAGAAATATGCCAGCCGTGCAGGCATTCCAGAATGGGGTTGCGCCCATCGTGACGACTCGCGGACCAGGGAAGATCCACCTCATCTCGTACGGGAGCAATTCAGGCCTCCCGAACCACGTCGGAAGTATCACGACCACAAATCCAGGAGACACACGCTTCCTAATCTCGCACTCGTACACCTTCACCGGGTTCGCGTTCTATTGGGAGGGGGAGGGTGAAGCGGTATGGACCCTCGGAGACACGCTGATGCGCCAGCCGGTGGGAACGAGTTGGGATACAGCGTCCGCCGTGCCGTGGGCTGGTCAGCCGCTGGCTTCCACCGATGTGACGGCCCAGGTCGAATCCGCGGTTCTCCGCGATAATGCTGTTACATGCTTCATTATTCCAGGGCTAACATAGGTCACGAAACGTGAATAAGGTGCAAGTTGTATCTTCGAGACTTTCGAGTCAGAAATCGTAGAAATATTGCAGTCCGGTCCCCGAGTTCCAAGCCTCCATTTAAAGCCGGAATAAGAGGCGTACGACCAGAAAAGAGATTATCCGCCGGGCGTTCTACGTCGCTGTGTTCGCAGAGCGAACGGGAAGAGTTCATGATCAAGCGTTACTTCGATGTCACACGGAACGGGATGCACGTGCCGGCTTCAAACTCCGCCGCCCTTTAAAAAGACTCCGGGATCAAGCGCAAACTCAAGTGTCCGCCCAACCACCTGGAGCGTTAGCCTCGGCGCAGGCGTTCACTCGTCTGGTAACGTTTATACTTCAGGTTGGCGGAGCGAGGCGTCCTTCGGGATGCTCACGAGAGCGAGCGCTGTTGTTTCTCTTTCTTCTGGGTACGAGTCCGCTTCGGCGTTGATTTGGATACGGAGGTTTGTTGAGACAGTTGGTGCGGCGTCATATTCCTGTACCTGCCGTATTCTTGCTACTACGTGGCATTGACGGTCTGGTCAAACCATGATGCATACATATACCTACGATTTCTTTTTGACTTTTTGTCTAAATACTCTTCTCACGAACGAACTCGTTAAAGATCTCCCAACTGAAGTTCCCTTGACGGATCCGTTACGCTTTCTTGAAGTTTCGTTACCATCGCAGGGTTGTCGGAGCTTCCTCGCCATGTTTTCTTCATGTTTTTAGCTTGTTCACGGTGAAGAAAAAAATCCGAGGTTGGCTATCATGCTCAGGAGCGCAGTGAAACCATAAGTTTTTCGTGCGTGCCAGAATCGACGCAGTGGTGAGGTGACCAATGTCCAACCAATATCCAAATCGAGTTCGTAGGAGGTTGTTTGATCATGTTTGATCTCGAAGCAACCGCTTTGACCGAGACTCCCTGCCTCATTTCAGGCCCTTGGCCGCAAGACACGCGTTTTTCTTTGGCTGTGTACTCTAAAACCTGCGCCGCCCATGTCCGACACGGCTCTGTACGTGTCGAGCGCCGAGGTTCTGTCAATATGCCAGTCGATGAACGATGACTTGGAGGGTCTACTACACCCGGACACGGGATTTGCGCCCCGTCTACGACAAATTTGCCATAATCAGTGGGTTTAAACTTCTCTTACAAGTTCGTAGCCTGACCATCTGCAGACTGGTGGACTACGAAGAAAACGGGGACGGGCGGCTAACTCCAGAGGAGGTCGATCTTCTCCGGCTAGAACGCGATACATGGGGGCTATTGCAGGCTGTTATGCCGTAAGTCGAGTTCAATACTCAAGAACCATGCACGAACTTGAGCCGTAGGGCACGCAAAACGGAGGGGCCGCCCGTGGCCACCGCGCGCGACCTTCTCGCCGAAAACCCGTACACCCCCACCTCCACCCTTGCGCAAGCCATCATGCACGCGTCGCCCCTGTTGACAGAGCTTGTCGTCGTCCGCGAGTGGCTCCAGGACACCGCACCCCCGCCACAGCACCCGGAGGCGACGACGGGGTACTGGAAGTTCACAAAACACGGGGTAATGCAGTCACTGCGCCTCGGCGGCGGTCCGCGCGATGGCCTCGTCAAGGAGATGGACCCGGATGCGGTGAACCGCGGGGATGGCCGGATGCTCGCTGCCGACGATACTGTGAGTGGTCGTACTGTGGACGGCGGCCAGTCGTGTTTATCATGCTTTCAGAACTACGAAAAGGGCCTGGCGCAAGCTTTGTACGCGTATGTGCGCGCGGGGCGGCTGGAAGATGCTATTGACCTGTGTCGCAAGGCCCATCAGCCATGGCGGGCCGCTAGCATACGAGGCTCGCTGCTATTCCAGTGGCGCGCGATAAGTCCGTGTCATTTCGTGTATGTTTACTGTGTCCTCAATCAGACTGCAGCGAACGAGCAATTCGAGGACGACGCGATGGAGGAGGACCTCACTGATGCATGGGAAGGCAACCGTCGGAGGCAGCTGTGGAAGTCGACGTGCACACGTTCCGCCATAAATGTAGGCTTATGAGCCTTGCTTTCCATTGCTATTGACATTGTGGATTCCAGCCGAATATTTCCGACCACGATCGAATACTCTACGCCGCCCTTGCCCCTTCTCCGCAGACATCCGTCGTGCTCAAAACAGCGTGTCGCACATGGGAAGACCATCTATGGGCACAGATCAGTGTGGTCTGCGAGGAAAAGCAGAGCATGGAGATGCTCCGTGTCGGTGGGAGCTTCTGGGAGGGCGGGCTGCCCGCTGTGGAGAGTGGCGTGCGCCTACTCTCAGCTGAGGCAGAGGAGTTGGAGTCGGAGGAGTGGGAGAAGGAGGTCGTGGAGTCGCTGGAAACTTTGAAGAGCGTTGCGGTACAAGAAGGGTAAGTTGGCCATCGTTCCCATCTTCCACTGATTGAATGGCTTCGCGTAGACCGGGGGCGCAGCATCCCTTCCATTATTCGCAGCTGCAGATAATCTTGAACCAGATAGGGCCTCTGATGGAGAACTTTGCTACGGGGGTCCAGGATGGCACCTATGCCCAAGCGTCTTTCGAGTGCGCTGCTCCGATACCCATCTCCCCTCGTCATTAACCTCGCGGCGCTAGGTACACGACGATGTGTCGCTTTTTCGCGCATCTCTGTCTCTTCCTCCAAATGATCGACTCCCCCGTTCCGCCATTAGCCACCCAAGTCATCTTGGAGTCCTATCTTCAAGTCCTCGAGGTTTGATTTTGCCGTCGCATCCGTCTCAAGAGCTAAGCTGCTCTGAACAGGCTGCTGGGCAGCGGGACCTGATCGCTATGTACGCTGGCGCCCTCGGCGACAATGCCGTGGAGCGTTACGCTCTCTTCCTTGTTTCCCTGGAGCTGTCTGCGGATATTACGGAACGGCGGTTAGCGCTTACTCGGGCACGAGAGCATGGTCTCGACATGGACCGGGTCGCCATTGCCACGGCGGAACGGACGATAGAGAAGGCCTTCGAGGTATGCACTTTTCATAGCGCCTCTCGGCATATTCCTTACTCTGTCTTGGAAGCTTCTCCCTCCACTGAAAGGCCGGCTACCCTCATTAATAGCGATGCAATCCCCCCCTTCGGACGAGGAACTGTTCCTTCTCCGGTCAATTGAGTGGACGGTCTTCACGGAGGCGACATATGAAACTGCGCTAGAGCAGACCAATGTCATTCTGCGATATTTCCTCGGTACTTGCTGCCATCATGCGTTCACGCCAATCCCCTCTAACCCATGTATGTAGGTTCGGGAAGAGTCCAAGTCGCGCAGCGATTGTTAGTCATGCTTCCGTTAGAGCTGGCGTCCATCAGCGAGCCGGAAGAGCGCGCGACGGAGTATCTGCATTACCGCCAATTCTTCATCATTTGGGATACGCTGGAGCGGGTTGTGGAGTGTCAGGCGCTGGAAACCCCCCAGATGAACCGGAATACGCGCGCAGCGTGGCTGGAAGATTATCGGGTAGGATCTTCCTGTTTTTGTTTTGTTCGTCGCTGATAGTGGGATAGGCTCTAGTGGACCAAGCACACGACCAGATTACCAAACTCCTGACATCGGAGTGGCTTGTCAGTGACGTCGAAGAAGGCGGAGGTATGTTCAACGGTATCCTTCATCCTGTTTCTGTCCTGAACATGTTTTCTCCTCCAGGTGATCGCCGCCGTCGCGACCTCATCCGCATCCGCCAGATATACGTCCCCGAACTCATCATCCGCCTGCACTTCCTGCTATTCGCCTCGCGCCCCCAGTTCTCCGAGTACGTATCTCTTCTACCACGTCGGTCTCAGGCTCATCATTTGTTTTTCCAGGAACCTGAAACGGGCACTGGAGCTTGCGAATGTCGTGGCGGACTCACGGTACAAGCTGTACGAGGACTTCTTGAACCACGACGGGAGGCGGTTAGGCGATTACCTCGGCGCGGTACGGCAGGCGATGTTGGGGGGCTTGGATGGCGGCGGCTCGGATCCCTTCAGGATATTATCGTCTTAATGTTTTTTTTTGGCGGTTTTGTCTCGGGCCGGTCGCGGCTGTCGGGGCCCGGTGGCGGTGCTAACAATTAGTCGACGCTTAACAAAACCAGACTTAGCTCATGTCTACTCCTTCCACCCCCAAGCGTAAACTGGGGGCGGCCTCAGGCGATAGTAATCTTCCCCCCGAAAGTGCACACCTGGTGTCTTACCCTCTAAAGCCGAACAGCGAACGGCGGCGGCAATCTTAGATGAAGGCAGTCCTTCGCCCCGGAAGCGCGCGCCTCCTGGGTCACCCACTAAAGCTGAGCTAAAAAAGGCGGCTGCGGCAGCAACCAAGGAGGTGAAGGCTCAATGGAAGGATGATTGGGAAATTTGGTGCAGCCAACATGTTTGGACCCCAGACCCTGAGTATAGCCAGAAGAATGAAAGTAGGGAAATGCATCGGTCGGATGGTATGTTGTATTCTGGCCTTTGCATGTAACGCAGAGAGCTCTGACGCGGTGCACAGCGATGCGCCATTATCGCCTTAGTGCGAATGAATTGGCCACGTTGCCTTACTTTCCATTCGAAAATAAACACGATCCCCATGCGCCTCCGGGGAAATCCTATGTCGTCGCTGACCTCGACAAACTTGTGTACCGCAAGTTTGCGACTCTCAATGGCATTTCTGAGCAATCGGTGGCTCAATTTTTGAAACAAGGACAGGCGCTATTCGAAGCGTAGTACGTTATCGTAACTGACATCTCGACCTCCTTTTAATCCTTTCTTCAGCATAACGAACCTCGAAAAGAAACGCGAGAACCGTTCCCCAGAGTCCCACGCGAACCGCGCATCTATCGACTCCTGATTAGGGAACAGATTGTCGATGATCCAGACGGGGATGACGACGAGTTCGAACGAAGGGAGACGATAACAATGCCGATCTTGCTGCAATAGGAACAAGGTCTAAATTTTCTTGATATTGTAAAGGAACCGAACACGACTCATTTTAATTTTAGTTCCACTTCATCCGATTCGACCACCGACTCCACGTCCCCGCCTTGGGAGTGTTGGTCAACTTGTTGTCGGCTCAACCACGGCCACACAGATTTAAATAATTGAATTGTGAACACTGTTGAAAAAACAAGACCTTATTGCAACGTTATTGTGTGACTCGTAAGTCGGAGCCGACAACGGTTGTTGTACAACGTCAGATGTCAACCGCATCGCCACACCATGGCTCGTACCAGTACCACCAGCACGTCGAAACGCTCCTCCGTCAGAGCCCCGAAGACTTCCTCAGGTAAGCCGAAGCCAGCTCAGCACCCGGACCCAGCCAAACGTGCTTTGGTTGCAGCCACAAAGCGCGCGCTAGTTGCAGCCCGCAAACTTCGCCGCGAGCGTGCCGCATCATGGAAGTGTTGGTGTGCGGCAAATTGCTGGCAGCCTGGGCCAGACACTCTTTACTACGAACACCTTCCCCACGAGCTAGTTATGTACAGGACGTATGGCGAGTTCCATTTTCTTTCCCACGATCGCCACAGTGGCGTCTTACTGTGTCGACACAGTGAAACCGCACTTCCAATTGAACGACGATGAGCTATCGACACTGCCGTGTATGGAGCTTTCCAATCCAGACTACAGCAGGAAGACTCGAATATATGTCTTTTCAGACATCATGAACCTAGTTTACCGGAAATTCGCAGTTATATCCGGCGAAGACGCCTATAATTGCCCCAATGCGCTCCTCGAGAAAGGGCGCGTCTTGTTCGATAATGAGTGGATTATTTCTGTTCAAGGTTGCCAGACACGCTAATTTTTAACCGTCATTCTATGAAGCACACTTGAGCAAGAGAGGATCGAAACCAGAATCAAGATGGGGAAAGACCCACGCCTCCTATCCGTTGATCACTGCAAGGAAATTGCTTCAAGGTCATACCCTCTGAGCGACAATCCCATCTCTACTCAGCCATCTCTTGGAGAAACGCCAGCAGCGGCGGACTTGGAAGAGGATGAAGAATCTCAGTTTCTTCAAGGGATCTGGAGCGAATATTTTAATCTAGACCCCGAGATCGAAGAGGATATGAAGGAGTTCTTGGCATAGGAATGCATGTACACGAGAATTTACGAGACAATCCAAGTCTGCTCTATCTTATCTGCGACCTTAGCACTGATCTTTTGATTGATCCGATCGCCAAGCCTCGGTGGCGCTGCTGACACTGACAGTTGACAGTTGACACTACCGCCAATCGCAGAATAAGGAAATAAAAAATGAAAAGGAATCAAACATTGATCAAACACGTCCTGCACTCCTGCTGACTCATATACAACCGCTTACTCATGTCTGGCTCCTGACTCATATCTCGTTCCCGAGAGGAAGGGCCTGGAAGAGCCTGGAAGAGGCGTCATCAGTGGCTGTGCAAGGCGGGAGTATATAAGGGGCGCAAAATCCGACCAAACATTCACCTCTCTCTTCCTTCCCCCATGTCGAATTCAGAAATCTCGAATGTGTCAACTGCGAAGCTTGTTGCGGTCAAGAAGCGCACCCGGGCGCCTCGCGGGACTCCTACCAAGGCTGCTTTGAGGAAAGCTGCCGTCGCTGCGAAACAAGCCTACAAGAGAGCGTGGGAGCGTAAATGCGCAAATAACCATTGGGTCCCCAACTCTTCCTATGGTCAACCAGCTGGAATTCAAGTGATGCATCGGGCGGCCGGTGCGTCCCTGGCTCGTCTATACTCGATCTGACGTCGTCCTTTCTTCAATCCCAGCCCAAAGCTACTTCCGGTTCCGCAAGGCAGAACTTGACACTTTGCCCCACATCGAGTTTGATAACAAGAATCACCCCGCTGCGCCGGCGGGCAAGTCATACGAATATCTGATGCTGCTGTCGCTCGTACACGTCAAGTTCGCTTCCCTTGCAGGACTCCCGAAGGACGTCAAGTTCAAAGCACAAGGAAAGGCCCTCTTTGATGCCTAGTTCGTTGTATCCCTTCAAGTGCATGTCTTTGTTAACGCCCGGAACACATAGTGCGGCGAAACTTGATGCTAACAGATTGAAGTACAAGCAGAAGCCGCGTACCCCTGCGATTTGGGTTTTTTGACCAATTTCAATGGCTGCGTAGGCGATTAACTTTATAATTAGTGTGTATGTATACACATGGCAATAAATGGATGGATTGTTCGAATGAACAAATTGTTGCTAATCAAGAACCCGATCATCGTTGAATGTCAATCTAGACGCAGTTTCCAGCGCAGCTGTTTTGACTCAAATCAAGGGCGGCGGCAGAGTTAGGTGAGACGCGCTCCGAGTCAGCGCTGACATCGCAACGCCCAACCAATGAGGAATTACATAATAACCGATGTACCATTTCTCCAGTAAACCCTGTCTAATAACTCTAACTGTTTCTACTTCAATACACCGCCTCCTTATAGTCGAGATACCCCAGTTTGGGATCGACGCCAGGGACGTACAGCGTCGCGAAATCCGGCGCGTTATCCAGCGCTTTCCCAGCCCGCACACGCTTCCCGAGATCCGGGTGGGTGATCCACGGCATGCCAAAGAAAACACCGGCAGCCTTTCCACTGGAAACGAGGTCCTCCGCCTCGGCGGGGGTAACGCCCGAGTTGACGAAGATCGGAGTGTCCTTGAGGAATGGGCTGAAAATCGCGACGACGTCATGTTTTGTGGCCCGCCTTTTGCCTGTGTGTCTGATGAGCAGGGGACAGCGTGTAAGGACGAGGGGAACCGACCATCGATCTCGGGATCGAGGCGCAGGCTGTAGCGCGCCAGCGCGACGTATGCCAGCCCGAGCTTGTTGACCTCGCGGAGGAGGTTGCCGAACGTGTCGATGGTTTCTTGGAGGGGCATGCCCATGTCATTATACCCGCCAGCTACGCGAGAGGTCGATCGCTATTCAGTCAAGGGGAGAATACACATACCTGGGCTGAGCTTCAACGCGACGTTGGGTCCCCAGACCTCGATCAGCGCCTTGAGGGTCTCGAGCGCGAAGCGCGCGCGGTTCTCGAGGCTACCGCCCCACTTGTCGGTGCGCTTGTTGGACGTGGAGTCCAGGAACTGGTGCACGAGATACCCGTTTGCGCCGTGCACTGTGTGCCGGCGTTGGTAAGTCCTTGCTTAATATGGAGAGTGGCGAGCATACACTCCACGCCGTCGAAACCCGCCTCCTTCGCATTGATGGCCGCTTCTTTGAACAGCGCGATTAGGACGGTGGGGTCCTCGATTTCCGTGGGCTGCGGTTGGATGAGCACAACAAGCGGGATATAAAGACGCGAGCCGCACCGTCACGTAGCCGGGGGTGCCCGGGAGGTAGCGGAAGGTTCCGCCGCGCGCAGAGAGGGCGGATGGCGCGTAGACGGGCTGCCGGTGAATAAGCCTGGGGAGGTAAATCGGGAGCGTTGCAGTACGTACCACACCAGCAGCAATCTGCTCTGGGGCGTCGGGGTGACTAGCGCGGCCAACTGCAGTTCGTTAGTAGGGGAACTGGTAGAGAGGGAAAGGCCGCGTACCGTGCCACAGCTGCAAAATTGAATTAGCGTCAGCGTCGGAAATTAATTCATGCAACAAACCTGACAGTAAATCTTGCTCCCATGGGCGTGTACAGAATCGGTGATTTTCTTCCATCCCTCGACCTGGGCTTGATTCCAGATGCCGGGCGCATTAGGCCATTCGGTCCTTCGCAATGCGTCAGTGTGCGGAGCGGGAAACCTCAGTGGGGGGCAACACACCCTTGACGCGTAATGAGCGTGCCTTCAGAAACGATAAGGCCGGCGCCGCCGAGCGCGCGCTGGTCGTAGTACTGTTTCATGAGCTCGTTCGGGACGTTTCCCGACGACCGATTGCGCGTGAGGGCGCTCATCCCTGCCCATGCTTAGTTGGAGTCCGCAATGGACGCGAAAAAAAACGGCGCGCACCGATTCTGTTAGGGATAGTGACACTTCCGAGCTTGAGGGGGGTGAATAAAGCCGACATTGCGATGAAGGGACTTGGTGTGGAGAAGTTGTCAATGTATTGGAGAACTCGGACGAACACTGCGTTCATTTATACCTCCCGACTCGAACTAAACTTGAAGTTCCCAAAAATTCTCACCGGAAACAAGCACACTCCGCCTCCGCGATTGAACCAGGGCCGGGGTAGTAGAACAGTCATCCCCAGCAATAATTTGTTAGTGAGTTCCCAAAAATACCCACCGGAAACGAGTACACTCCGTGTCGCCGTGATTGAATCAGGGGTAGTTAGAACAGTCATCCCCAGCTTGGTTCGTTAATAATTTGTTAGTAATCTTTGATAGTATGGGAACCAAGTGGGGTTATCGCAATGGGACGTTACAAACCAGACATTGTCAAAATGTCGCCTTCGCCGTCGCTAGATAGCCAGGTTCCTCGCCCTTCCCTTGCGGAACACCCCACCGCCGGAAACCAGACTTGAAAGGGCGGGGACAATAGTCAACACAGTGACACACCTTCTCGGTTAAATGCTCGATGTCCGGACGAAGACCGTGAGCGTCAGCAGAGAATCCATGCCGCGTCTTGGTGAAGAGCGCTCTCCATGTTGGGATGTTCGCCCGAATTTTCTCGCGTGCACAGTCGTGAGGAATACGGACGCATGCCAGTGGTCAGCACTACATGTTCTTTAGGCGTCAACTCATCGTCGCCGATTTTGCGTGGGCTCTTGGGCATGAGTAAATGACCCAGGAATGCAGCGCACGACCGCGCGGGGCGCGCAGATGAAAGGAAGTGAGCAGGGAGCACAGGGAGGACCCCAGGTGCGCATATAAATCACCTCCATGTCCTTTCCGCAACCGAAGTAGTACGTGTTAAGGAGGTGAGATCACGGGCCGACGCTTCCGAGTATAGGAGTTCCGCTGCTTGTTTCATACCACGACGTGCGCCGACGGGCCTCGCCTTCAAAAGTGCGGCTTCTCTGCGCGGCGCTCGGCTTCCGCATCAGAAAACACCTTAGACGCACGCGCTGATCGACGCAGACGCTCCCCCCGCGTACAACCCGCTCCACCATCTCGTTCCCCATTCCAGCGTCCACGGGACCGTTGAAGAACCGCAACCATGACACGTATCGCAGCTTACGATCCAGAACATGCTCGGCGTCGCGTCGTGTCTTACATAAAGCGCCCGCCTTAATCTCGTTGCTTCACGCGCAGCCATGAAACTAAACTCCTCTGCGGCTTTCGGTTTCCTCATTTTTCAGGCCATCTGTGTCTCTGGGCAGACCCCTTTACCGAAGAACGGTGGTTTGAACGACGAGTGGCCGACTTACGACAATCCGGGAGACGCGGTTTATAAAGCCATCGAGCCAAATTGAAGACGCGCTGGACGGACGACGTTGCGGCGAATCCTGGAAACGCGTGGCAGGAATATCCTCGTCCTTTGTTACAACGCGATACTTGGCTCAATCTGAATGGAGTCGGGGAGTTCCAGTTCGCGGCCGGCGCGGACGACGTCAACATTTGCCCGTTAACAAGACGTTGAATCAGCGCGTTTTGGTGCCCTTTTGTATTGAGCATGTATTTTTTTAGCGCGTTTTCGTCAGGGTACTTACTCGCATCCGTAGGAGCAGGCTATTCGGAATAGCCCAACAGTCGACGTAATTGTTGAACATCCACCATCTGATTCAAACGCCGACTCTCACCAGGTATCGACGCAACTTCGAAATTCCCTCCACCTTCACGGACAACGTCGTTCTGCACTTTGCTGCAGTAGACTACAAGGCCACGGTTTTCGTCAACGGGGAACAAGTCGAGGAACACTGGCGGATATGACAAGTTCCTCTTCGATATCACGTCCCATGTCACCAAGAATGCGACAAATGAGATCCTGCTGTTCATCTACGATCCCACACATTCCCATGACGGAAATGTGCCTATTGGAAAACAGTGCATAGTACCTTCCCATATTTTCTGCACTGTAAGTAGATTTCGTCTCTTCCTTGGCTGGTTTGCTGACAATAATTTTATTCCAGCCATGCACAGGTATCTGGCAGACGGTCTCACTCGAAACTGTGCCGAGTACCGAGTACATTACCGACATCTCCCTCCACGCCTCCGCAGCCGGAACGGTAAATACCACCATCACCACCTCGACCAAATCTTCCACTCCAGTCCCCCCACATCGCGTCCATTCTCTCTGGCCACCAGCTCATCAACTCCGTCTCTGGGTGGAACGACTGGGGCCAGTGTACACATAATATCAACGACTATCATGACAATCACCATTATTCTTCCCCGCAGGTAGCTAATATTTCTGTGCCGCGGGTCCCGCTAATACACAGCGCAGTGTGGCGCACCGTTTTACAGTATTGCGAGGACACCCTACGATACGAACAGGATCGGGTTCCAGTGAGAGTTTGGCGGTGTTGGAGTGAATACTACCCTGTACGCTTTCGAGCCTTCTTGCCACTGAATCGGGGCTAATCGAGTTCCTCCAGTGAGCACCTGTGGAATGATCCGGTGGCAATCTCAGCTATCAATCAAACCTACGAAATCGACGCCAATATTGACATCTGGAATTATCGGGCCCTGCGTGCAAGTCCCCCCTGCCTTTCTGCCTTAAGTCTTCGCTTATCATTTTACAGGTTATTCAGGAATTGTGCGAACAGACGGAGATGTTTGACTGTAACGGTAGGGTTTACACTCAAACGACGGATATTGAGGGCGAAGTGAACGGTTGGTTCGACTCTTTTAGTTGCAACCGTGGGCTGATCTTGGCACTCAACAGGATTCTTGACATATGATCGCGAAGTCGACCACGTCGACACCGAGAAGTGGAAGGCAGCGATCCAAGCCCTGTATGACACCTTTAACACGAAAGTCTCCGGGCATCAGACAAAATTGTCGAGCAAAGACTTGATGATGCAACTGTAAAATGTAACTGCGAAATACAACATGTTCAGTGTACCCTAGCTAGGAAAAGTCCGGGGAATTCAGCGATGGAAGAGGACGGGGTCCTGCATTATGAAACCTATTTGCTCCTCCCTGTAATTATCTGGTATCATGGTCAGGTTCTGGCCATCGAGTTGCATCAGCATCTGAGGAGAATCAATTCAGGTTCAAGTCGGCCGGTTAAGGCCGAGAATTACCTGCGACTTGGAATAGTCATCCCATTGTGGTCCTGCGATGTGGTCAGTGTCAAAATTCACCGCGTTAGATACTGGAGCTTACGCTCCGAACCCGACCCATCGCTCGGATCGAGCGACACGGCGAACGAGATCCAATAATCCATCATCTGCGTGGATAACGTTTCGGCCGACGTCGAGTTAAGAGAGCCACCAAGAGCGGAGGTAGGCATCATGTACGCGAGCTCCGAAGCATGGCAGACTGGTATACATTGTCATGCATATCGACAATAGCTTGAAACGAGATCGTACCTCCTAAGGATCCCGGCGGAAACAGAGCCCCAAGTCCCCCTGGAGGGGAAGCGTCGGGATCTTGGAATTTATACACGAATGTGGGCACTTGCGCTTCGGCGGACATGTACTGCGAGAAGGATCGACGGTGCCATTCGAAGGCAAAGTCGCCCACTAACCGTGGCTGCATTAGCAAAACGAAAAGGGCGGCGGAGATAAACTCACACACTGCAGCATACCGCTTGTACTGCATGCCCACGCCGAAGGTTTCGTTGCCAGTGCCGAATGGCGAACCCATAGACGGATCGTTCGGGTACAGCTCGAGTATCCGGTCAGCGGCGGCTTCGAGGGCGTCCTGTCCTTTTGGAGAAGGTGTGGAGGGCACGGCCCAATAATGTAATCGCAAACGACATCTGAGGAATTAGTTTCCTGAGGTATGAATAGCGTCTCCTAATCGCAAAGCTCAAAGCTCGCCGGTCTGCCAGAAAAGTAGCAAAGAAACCCACCTTCATTTTTCACCGACCCGATCATGACTGGGAGCGGCGACTTTGGTGTCACTTGCGAGAGCAAACCCTCCATGAGTCCTCCAGGTCCATCGATGGCGGGGTTAAAGCATAAGTTTCCGTACTGAGCACTAGCAGCCCAAGCCTCCAGCAGTAAAGTGGTGTTGGAAACATGTTTCATGCAGGAAAATGTATCTGCTGTGTTTGCTTGGCGGGAGCATGGCGGGACGGCGGAAACGAGGGTCTGCCATGCGGGCTCCCAATGGAGCGAGTCAAACTGGGGATGGCGATAGTTGGATTGGATGATCTTAGTGGTTATTAGAGATGTAATTATGGTTTCATGAACTAACGGCCCCGCGAGTGAGATCTTTGAGACTCGACCCGAGTATATGAATGACCATGCTGTGGGCACCAGCCGACTCGCCGAATACAGTGACCTATGCTATTTAGAATATTTCGGAAGAGGAAATCGACGTTCAGTTCACCTTGGATGCGTCTCCTCCGAACGCAAATATGTTTTTCTTGACCCACTGCAAAGCGAGCAGCTGATTCTTCAGCCCGAGGTTCAGTGAGCCCTTTGCGATAGCTTTGCGTCCTTGAGGAAATCCAAATGGTCCAAGCCTATTCACTCGTCAGCCTTGGATGCGCGAAACAGTTCGAAGGAACAATATAAAACCTATAATCGATGCTCGCGTAAATCACTGGTGTGCCCTGAATACAAAAAAAGGTCAGAATAGATGTAACTGTGCGGAGAAAACTGCGGCACCCGTTCTACGCCCCGAGGCACCAACGCGCTTCCGTCATACATCGATGCCGCTCCCTCTGTTAACACCGCATCAGTCATTTGGCACGAAAGGGTTGGCTGAGGGCTCTCAGTCCGGCACATTTACCTATGAAGTCGCCTACAGAAAATGAATAAATAGCGATAACTTTGAGGGAGCAACGAACACACCGCCATGAATAAAAACCATCACAGGCCGACTCTCTTTACAAGGATTGGACGGCCTGAACACGTTGATCGTGAGGCAGTCCTCACTCGTGGCAACGATGGCATCCTGCGCCAGTAAGTGCACGGTTGTATTTACCGATAAAGGTACCTGCTGCAAACTCCCCAGCCCAAACCGCGTCGCATTAAACCGAGACTCGCTGAGGGTTGCCATCAAGGTCGTAGGCATGAAGCGCACTCGTCCAATAGGGGGCTCAGCGTAGGGGATCCCTTTTCGAACACGGGAATGTAGGCAGATTGACAGAACCTAGGGAGAGCCATACCTGCAAACATTTCCACGCCATCCGACACTGCAGAATACGTGCCGTATAGTGTGGTTTTCCCAGCCTGACTTGGGGTGCGGCATTGGAGAGAAGCACAGTCAGTTGGCTGCCCAGAAGACTCAAAAACAGACGCATGCGAAGGTGGGAGGCAGAATTGGAGCGTCCTAAGAACCCTTGCATTTCCCGAGATTTTTATCATTGAAATTTGGTGAGCGCGGCAACGTAAACAGGACGAGAGACTAGCGCCGAGCGGCAACGTGACTTGAATTTACATGAGTTTTGATCAACGCTCCTTCAGTACACGGCCTCCTTGTAGTCGAGATACCCCAGCTTAGGATCGAAGCCCGGCACGCCGTACAGCGTCGCGGAGTCCGGCTGGTTATCCAGCGCCTTCCCCGCCTGCGCGCGCCGCCCGAGATCCGGGTGCGTGATCCAGGGCAGACCGATGAACACGCCCGCGGCCGTTCCGCTGCTCACAAGCTCCTCCGCCTCCGCAGGCGTGACGCCCGCGTTGACCCAGAGCTTGGTGGCCTCGAGGAACGGACTGAAGGTTGCGATCACATCGTGGTGGGTGGCGCGCCTTTTGCCTGCGAGCGCGATGAGAAGGCATCTGAGGAGGAAGAAGGAGGGGAACCGACCATCAATCTCTGGATCGAGGAACTCGCTGTACCGCACCAGGACGACGTACGCCAGCCCAAGCTTGTTGACCTCGCGGAGGAGGTACCCAAACGTGTCGATTGTGTCTTGTAGCGGCATGCCCATGTCATTGAACCCGGCCGCTACGCGAAAGGTCGATCGTTATTTATCCCAGGGAAGAACGCACGCACCTGGGCTGAGCTTCAACGCGACGTTGGGTCCCCAGACCTCGATCAGCGCCTTGAGGGTCTCGAGCGCGAAGCGCGCGCGGTTCTCGGGGCTACCGCCCCACTTGTCGGTGCGCTTGTTGGACGTGAAGTCGAGGAACTGGTGAACGAGGTACCCGTTGGCGCCGTGGACTGTATCGGTCAGCACTTGCTTCCCATGGACAACGGCGAACGTACACTCGACACCGTCGAAGCCCGCCTCCTTCGCCTTGATCGCGGCTTCTTTAAAGAGCGCGATTAAAACAGTGGGGTCCTCGATTTCCGTGGGCTGCGGTTGGATGAGCGCGATAAATGACATATAAAGGCGCGAGCAGCACCGTAACGTAGCCGGGGGCCCCGAGTATGTAGCGGAATTTTCCGCCGCGCGCAGGGATGGCGGATGGCGCGTAGACGGGCTGCCGGTGAATTAGCCTGGGGAGATGAATCGGCAGCGTTGCAGTACGTACCACACCAGCAGCAATCTGCTCTGGGGCGTCGGGGTGACTAGCGCGGCCAGCTGCAGTTTGTTAGTAGGGGAGCTGGTAGAGAGGGAAAGGCCGCGTACGGTGCCACAGCTGCAAAATTAAATTAGCGTCAGCGTCGGAGATTAATTCATGTAACAAACCTGGCAGTAAATCTTGCTCCCATGGGCGTGTACAGAGTCGGTGATTTTCTTCCATCCCTCGACCTGGGCTTGATTCCAGATGCCGGGCGCATTAGGCCATTCGGTCCTTTGCAATGCGTCAGTGTGCGGAGCGGGCAACCTCAGTGGGGGGCAACACACCCTTGACGCGTAATGAGCGCGCCTTCGGAAACGATAAGGCCGGCGCCACCGCGCGCGCGCTGGTCGTAGTACTGTTTCATGAGCTCGTTCGGGACGCTTCCCGACGCCCGGTTGCGCGTGAGAGAGCTCATCCCTGCCCATGCTTAGTTGAAGCCCGCAATGGACGCGAAAAAAAACGGCTGCGCACCGATTCTATTAGGGATGGTGACACTTCCGAGCTTGAGGGGGCTGAATAAAGCCGACATTGCGATGAAGGGACTTGGTGTGGAGAAGTCGACAACTTTGTATTGGAGAAATCGGATGAACACTGCGTTCATTTATACCTCCCGACTCGGATTAAACTTGAGGTTCCCAATAGCCGCGATTGAACTAGGGGTAGTTAGAACAGTCATCCCCAGCTTGGTTTATTAACAATTTGTTAGTAATTTTTGAGTAATCTTTAATAATATGGGAACCAAGTGGGGTTATCGCAATGGGATGTTACAAACCAGACATTGTCCAGATGGCGCCGTCGCCGTCGCTAGATAGCCAGGTTCCTCGCCCTTCCCTTGCAGAACACCCCGCCGCCGGAAACCAGACGTGAAAGGGCGGTGACAATACTCAACACAGTGACACACCTTCTCGGTTAAATGCTCGATGTCCGGACGAAGACTGTGAGCGTCAGCAGAAAATCCACGCCGTGTCTCGGCGAAGAGCGCTCTCCATGTTGGGATGTTCGCCCGAATGTTCTCGCGTGCACAGTCGTGAGGAATACGGATGCATGGTCAGTACTACATGATCTTTAGGCGTCAATTCATCGCCGCCGATTTTGCGTGGGCTCTTGGGCTTGAGTAAATGACCCGGGAATTCAGCGCACAACCGCGCGGCGCGCAGATAAGAGGGAGTGAACAGGGAGCACAGGGAAGACCCCAGGTGCGCACATACCTCGTACCTGCATCATAGGCCGATAACATCTCTCATGATTCACTATCCCGTGCTCGAGTGCAGCTGCACACGGGGCGCATAGTGCGGGGCGCATAGTGCGGAGTCGTATCTGCGGAACGTGTGCAGCTTATTGACTCAAGCGCCGCGGTCAAGAGGGCTCAGTAAAGTTTCGGGTAGCGGATTGCGGATTGCCACAGATCTTGCGATTTGGAAGGGGCGCTACGGTAAAAGCCAAGAAGGTCGGGTACGTGAGATGAGGCGCGATAAAGCACTAGCAGCGCACCCAAAGTGCCAGTGAGAGGCTCAGAGCTGTGCCAAAGCTGTGCTTCCCTTCCCCGATTTGGATTAGGGCTGGGCCTCTTATCTCCCAGCTTTTTTTCAAACTTTCCGGCGTTCCCCAATCTCAAGGCTCAAGAAATCCAAGATTCGAGTCCAGATGACCATTTAGCCACCGAGTTTTCGAGCGATAACAACTCAAACCCAAACACTTATAAGCTCCACTACTGTACCTCTAGTAGTAGTAAACCCTGTATATCAGATCTAGCCGCTTCTCCTTGGCTTCTCCTTCAATAAACCGCCTCCTTATAGTCGAGATACCCCATATTAGGGTCGACGCCAGGTACGTACAGCGTCGCGTTATCCAGCGCGTTATCCAGCGCTTTCCCAGCCCGCACACGCTTCCCGAGATCCGGGTGGGTGATCCAAGGCATGCCAAAAAAAACACCGGCAGCCTTTCCACTGGCAACGAGGTCCTCCGCCTCCGCGGGCGTGACGCCCGCGTTGACCCAGAGTGGGGTGGCCCCGAGGAACGGGCTGAAGGTTGCGATCACATCGTGGCGAGTGGCGCGCCTTTTGCCTGCGAGCGCGATGAGAAGACATCTAAGGAGGAAGAAGGAGGGGGGCCGACCGTCGATCTCGGGATCGAGGAACTCGATGTACCGCGCCAGGGCGACATACGCCAGCCCGAGCTTGCTGACCTCGCGGAGGAGGTAGCCGAACGTGTCGATGGTTTCTTGGAGGGACATGCCCACGTCATTGTACCCGGAAGCTACGCGAGAGGTCGATCGCTATTCAGTCAAGGGGAAAATATACGTACCTGGGCTGAGTTTCACCGCGACGTTTGGCCCCCACACCTCGATCAACGCCTTGAGGGACTCGAGCGCGAAGCGGGCGCGGTTCTCGGGGCTCCCGCCCCACTTATCGGTACGCTTGTTGGACGTGGAATCGAGGAACTGGTGCCCGAGGTACCCGTTGCAACAGTTGACTGTGTGCAAACATCGGTCAGTACTTATATTAAATTTGGGACAACACATACACTCGACCCCGTCGAAGCCCGCCTCCTTCGCCTTGACGGCGGCTTCTTTAAAGAGCTCGATTAGGACGGTGGGATCCTCGATTTCCGTGGGCTGTGGTTGCATAAGCACGAGAAACGGAGAAACGAGGGAGGCGCACCGTCACGTAACCAGGGGCGCCCGGGAGGTGACGGAATTTTCCGCCGCGCGCAGGGATGGCGGATGGCGCGTAGACGGGCTGCGGGTGAATTAGCCTGGGGAGGTGAATCGGGAGCGTGCAGGACGTACTACACCAGCAGCAATCTGCTCTGGGGCGTCGGGGTGACTAGCGCGGCCAACTGCAGTTCGTTAGTAGGGGAACTGGTAGAGAGGGAAAGGCCGCGTACCGTGCCACAGCTGCAAAATTGAATTAGCGTCAGCGTCGGAAATGAATTCATGCAACAAACCTGGCAGTAAATCTTGCTCCCATGGGCGTGTACAGAGTCGGTGATTTTCTTCCATCCCTCGACCTGGGCTTGATCCCAGATGCCGGGCGCATTAGGCCATTCGGTTCTTTGCAATGTGTCAGTGTGCGGAGCGGGAAACCTCAGTGGGGGGCAACACACCCTTGACGCGTAATGAGCGTGCCTTCGGAAACGATAAGGCCGGCGCCACCGCGCGCGCGCTGGTCGTAGTACTGTTTCATGAGCTCGTTCGGGACGCTTCCCGACGAGCGGTTGCGCGTGAGGGAGCTCATCCCTGCCCATGCTTAGTTGGAGCCCGCAATGGACGCGAAAAAAAAACGGCGCGCACCGATTCTGTTAGGGATGGTGACACTTCCGAGCTTGAGGGGGGTGAATAAAGCCGACATTGCGATGAAGGGACTTGGTGTGGAGAAGTTGTCGATGTATTGGAGAAACCGGACGAACACTACGTTTTTTCATACCTCCCGACTCGGACTAAACTTGAGGTTCCCAATAGCCGCGATTGAACTAGGTAGAACAGTCATCCCCAGCTTGGTTCGTTAACAATTTGTTAGTAATTTTGAGTAATCTTTAATAATATGGGAACCAAGTGGGGTTATCGCAATGGGATGTTACAAACCAGACATTGTTAAGATGGCGCCTTCGCCGTCGCTAGATAGCCTATGGCAACAAGGACTGGACAGCTTGTAAAACGTAACTTAATAATGCAAAACATCACTTGATATGTGATAGGCGGGTCGACTAACATACTAGGACCCCAGAGACTTCATGTTTGATGTATGAAGGCGGGACGGAATGATGGGAAGGCAGGCTGAGGCAAGTATGCGGAGGCGCGGGAAATGACACCGGATGGATGGGACGTAGTCTCTCTTGACAGACGCTATACCGATCCACGCGCTCGTTCCTCGCTATGGTGCGGGTCGCCTAGCTGCCGCTACCCCGTGCTTGAGTTTTTCCGGGCCGAGTTTTGCCCAGATTTCTTATCCCTCTTCCAAAAGTGTTTCTTTCACGATACAAGAACATCTGGAAGAGGGATTTTTATTTAAATCAAAACTGAATGCGTAAAAAAAAAACTTGCCCGCGGATTTGGCCACAAGCGGGTGGAAAACAAGAAATGTAGTCCAGTGTGGCTGTGTATAGGCCCAAAATCACTTCGCCGTACCTCCACGCCTCCTGTGTACGCCAGCCAGTTACTTATCATGTACTACGTAGAAGTGCCACATGGGCCCCCAGGGGCCCGCGTGCACTATAATGGAAATAATAATAATAATAGGCCCAAAATTTTTCTCCGGCCAATTTGGCCACTAATTTCAGCTAGCGGCAGCTAGGTGACCCGCACCATAGTTATAGTCTGTTAGTGATAAGCGGCGTCCTATGTTATTATGTACTAATGATGGAGGATGCAAGACCAAACAACTCATTTATTTCACGCGTCTGTGAGCCATTTTGGGTAGTTCGACGTGAGTATTGACTAAATTTGAACTCAGGAGCTTATAATGCACTCCCGACATTTTTTTGGGGATCAAAACTACATTTTACATGAATTGTTGCGCTGATTTCGCAGCAGAACGCAGCTTTCTTCATGTCACCCATTTTCTTCTGGAAGTGCGGGGGAAAAATCACGGATGACATACTGAGATCCACAGATCGATTCCGAACTTGATTCAATGGCTGGACTGCATTATATCGCGGGCAACGCGTCAAGTCGCGTCCTTGGATGGTGCACGTGCTTTCCCAAAACGGATGCTTAGATAATAACACAGGACGATGGTGCGGTAACTAAAGGACTAGTCTGCATATGCATTGAAACAATTATGGCAATTATGTATGACTTGGACTCGGGTCAAGGTATCTTGCATTCAACTCAGTGGTTGATGTACCATGGTTTGGCATCTAGCGCGATTCCATCTTCACCGCGGGTTGTACCGTCCTCTGCGGCAAGCCTGAGTCACCACTGCGTGGTGTCATTGCGAAGGTGTCTAATTTTAGGATTTTTATTAGCATTGTAATCTGTATTAACCTTCAGTTCATTCACAGCGCTTTCCAGACTATATCTTCGTACCTGAACGATCCTTATGCTTCAAGTTGTCCGCATTTCATTTGAGATCAGGATGCTTTTTTTTGTATTTCAGGTTGTATGTGTTCTGACTCGAGCCAGATTCCAACTTGAGGCGAGCACCCAGATTATCTCGAAATAATCTCGGTCCTGAACTCGGTCTCAACCCCGAAGGTTTCCTGAACGAGATTAGGTATGTATGCAGCTACAATATTTCCTGAGTCTGTATATAGAGGATTTCCGAGGGGCTTGAACGCGACTTAAAATTCAACCCGTGGCAAGTTCTATTTTCTATTCACTTTCAATTTGTTTCCAGTCGTAGAATCAAAAGAGAGCACCGTGAGCACCGAACCCATTTACTCTACATATCTCCACTTCTTTCCGTTCCATCCTGACTATTTCTGCTAGCTGACTTATCTCTTTATTTTACAGGACAAGTGGTTCTTTAGCTCCGATCTCCCTGCTCAAAATGTCTTTTGGTCAATGGTATACATGCAAATTGTGCAAGTGCGACGTCCCCACTCTCATTCCATTTCCACAAACCAACTAACCTGATTTCAATGTCGCGGCACTTCCGATCTGCTGGGCTTCAACACAGCGCCATTCTCCAAATCCCTTGTCCTGTGGTCAATGTGTAGATTTGAATTCCGGTTTTCTCGACTCATCAAGCCTTGGTTCATGTCAGATTCTCGTCGCGACTCACCGCGGTCCGCCGGGTACGGCTTGAGCCCGGAAATGCTGCACATCAATCCACGCCGGTGAGTTCTCCTGCAGAGCATTCATTGATGTGTGCTAAATGCCTTCTCACAGGCCAACTGCAACACAATTTATTCAGAGACTACGGATTGACTGCAACAAGTGGTCCTCGTGCGGAGGACTCGCGCACAGCGTGCAACAGGATCTCTCCCCCAGCTCGCCAGCTAGCACCTCTGCATCCCCGCACCATGAATGCTCGGAGCATGCCATCCTCGAGACTCGATGCAGCCGCCAGCACTCGCGATGCACCCGGGCTTCCCGCCGTGCACCCGGGCTTCCCGCCGTGCACCCGGGCTTCCCGCCGTGCTCTGCTGCACTCGTGTGCCCATCACCCTCGCACTTCGTGAGGAACCACGCGCCCCCAGTTCACTACGGCGAGGTTGACCCGCGCTCACCGTACAACGCCTGTGTCACCGCATCCCCCGTGCCTCCACTGCCTGCGCGCGGTCCGGTCGCTGCGCTGCCGCATCTGCGCGTTCGTCACACTCGGCGGGCACGTGAAGACGGGGCTCCGCGGTTCGCCACGTTCAGCGCAGGCCGCCGCCTTGTTCAGCAGGCCCTCCGCGCTCGACACTGCGCAGCAAGACAGGGACGGCGGCGACATCGCGCTCGGACGTCTCGTTCCAGTTGTGCGCCCCACGCTTGCGGCAGCGCTTGCTCGCCTCCCCGCGGACCTGGATGTGTCGGGTTCCCCTTCCTCAACTTATTTACTGCTTAGTTTAATTGTCTGGTACTTGAAACCAACTGAAAATCCCTTATAATATTTATACCTAATTTTCTCTTTCCTGTACCGGGGCTGATGCAATTCCGGCGCCTTGGAGTTGAACTACGAAACGTCTGCTGATAAGGGATTAGGCTTTTATGGTAAGTGATAAGATAATCAGTTGCCATAAAAGGCTAATCTATTTATAGCCAGATTTCGGAACTCAAATCCAAGCCGCCGAAATTCCGTCAACCCTGGCTCATACATCAGCCATGAAGTCTCTGGGGTCCCAGTATGTTAGCCGACCCGCCTATCACATATCAAGTGACGTTTTGCGTTATCAAGTTACGTTTTGCAAGCTGTCCAGTCCTTGTTGCCATAATAGCCAGGTTCCTCGTCCTGCTGCCGCCGGAAACCAGACATGAAAGGGCGGGGACATTGCTCAACACAGTGACACACCTTCTCGTATAAATGCTATGTTCGCCCGAATGTTTTCGCGTTCACAGTCGTGAGGAATACGGACGCATGGTCAGCACTGTACATGTTCTTTGGGAGTCAACTCATCGCCGCCGATTTTGCGTGGGCTCTTGGGCATGAGAAAATGACCCAGCAATGCAGCGTACAACCGCGCGAGGCGCGCAGATAAGAGGGAGTGAGCAGGGAGCACAGGGAAGACCCCAAGTGCGCATATACCTCGTACCTGCATCATAGGCCGATGGCATCTCTTATGACTCACTCCATCCCGTGCTCAAATGCAGCTGCACACGGGGCGCATAGTGCGGAGTCGTATCTGCGGAACGTGTGCAGCTTATTGGCTCAATCGCCGCGTCAGTAAAGTTTCGGGCAGCGGAATGCCGCAGATCTTGCGTTTTGGAAGGGGCGCTACGGCAAAAGCCAAGAAGGTCGGGTACGTCGATGGTAGCATATTGCCCTTGCTGCCCGAGACGAAGCGCGATAAAGCAGTAGCAGCGCACCCAAAGTGCCAGTGAGAGGCTCAGAGCTGTGCCAAAGCTGTGCTTCCCTTCCCCGATTTGGATTAGGGCTGGCCCGGCTGGGCCTCTTATTCTCTCTCATCTTCCAAAACTTTCCGGCGTTCCCCAATCCCAAGGCTCAAGAATCCAAGATTCGAGTCCAGATGACCATTTGGCCACCGAGTTTTCGAGCGATAACAACTCAAACCCAAACACTTATAAGCTCCACTACTGCACGCAGCACCATTCTCTAGTAAACCCTGTATATCAGATCTAGCCGCTTCTCCTTCAATAAACCGCCTCCTTATAGTCCAGATACCCCAGTTTGGGATCGACGCCAGGTACTCCGTACAGCGTCGCGAAATCCGGCGTGTTATCCAGCGCTTTCCCAGCCCGCACACGTTTCCCAAGATCCGGGTGGGTGATCCAGGGCACGCCAAAGAAAACACCAGCAGCCTTTCCGCTGGCGATGAGCTCCTCCGCCTCGGCGGGCGTGACGCCGGCATTGACGAAGATCGGAGTGTCCTTGAGGAATGGGCTGAAGGTAGCGACGACATCGTGTTGCGTGGCGCGCTTTTTGCCTACGTGAGCGATGAGCAGGGGTAGCGTGTAAGGATGAGGGGAACCGACCGGCAATCTCGACATCTAACCACGGGATGTAACGCGCCAAGGCAACGTATGCCAACCCGAGCTTGTTGACCTCGCGAGTGAGGTACCCGAAGGTCTCGATGGTATCCTGGAGAGGCATGCCGACATCGTTATATCCGCCAGCTGCGCGTCGCCGTTGTGTCAGTCGTTTTTCGTTCAGAAGGAGCGAGCCGCGTACATGGGCCGAGCTTCAACGCAACATTGGGCCCCCAGACTTCGATCAGCACTTTGAGGGTCTCGAGCGCGAAGCGCGCGCGATTCTCGGGGCACCCGCCCCATTTGTCGGTACGCTTGTTGGACGTGGAGTCCAGGAACTGGTGCACGAGGTACCCGTTTGCGCCGTGCACTGTGTACCGCCGTCGGTAAGTCCTTGCGCAATATGGAGAGGGCGAGCATACACTCCACGCCGTCGAAACCCGCCTCCTTCGCATTGATGGCCGCTTCTTTGAACAGTGCGATTAGGACGGTGGGGTCCTCGATTTCCGTGGGCTGCGGTTGGATGAGCACGACAAGCGGAATATAAAGACGCGAGTGGCACCGTCACGTAGCCGGGGGTGCCCAGGAGGTAGCGAAAGGTTCCGCCCCGCGCAGAGACGGCAGACGGTGCGTACACAGGCTGAGGCTGCATCAGTTTGGGATGAGGTTCGGGAGGTTTCCTGCGTACTACACCGGCGGCGATCTGTTCTGGGGCGTCGGGGTGACTGATACGGCCAACTGCAGCTCGTCAGGAGAGAAGTTGGTACAGGGGAAAGAGGCACGCACGATGCCAAAGCTGTGAAAAAAAAGTTAGCGTCAGCGTTGGAGAGGTAAATCGTGCGACAAACCTGGCAGTAGATTTTGCTGCCAGCGGCATGCACCGAGTCGGTGATCTTCTTCCAACCTTCGACCTGGGCTTCGTTCCAGATGCCGGGCGCATCAGGCCATTCGGTCCTTCGCAATGCGTCAGTGTGCGGAGCGGGCAACCTCAGTGGGGGGGACACACCCTTGACGCGTAATGAGAGTACCTTCGGAAACGATAAGCCCCGCGCCGCCGAGCGCGCGCTGGTTGTAGTATTGTTTCATAACCTCGTTCGGAACGCTTCCCGACGACCGGTTGCGTGTGAGGGCGCTCATCCCTGCGCATGCTTAGCTGAGGTCGCGGCCGACGCGAAAACAGAACGGGGCGCACCGATTCTGTTCGGGATAGTGACGCTTCCAAGCTTGAGGGGGGTCAACAGAGCGGACATTGCGATGACGGGACTTCTTGTTTATTGGAGGACTCTGAAAAATAGTGGGTCCTTTTATACCAGTCTTGAGCTTGACAAATAATCCTAGAGCAAGCATGTCGATCCGTGTAGCCGCCATTGAACTAAGGGGGTAGTAGGAACGGGCATCGGCCAGCTTGCTAAGTCGAACCAATACGCGGGTTCTTTATTCGTTAACAACGCAGGAACGTTCGACCAAGTGGGGCAAGCGTCATCCGTGCCAGCGCTGTTCTCTACAGTTTCAAGATGGCGCGCGTTGGTGGCAACTCCGCGTAGCTGTACCGGGAAGGAAAGATAATCCCTCCTCGGTTACCCGGCTACCTCCCATCTTGTCCTCGTGCTGCGCAACCCAAACGGAAAGACAAGGAATCAAACACCTCAGACACACGGACCTTCTCGTTGAAGTCCACGAGCAAGACTACAGCGACCGTGGCGTGAGCGTCCCCCAGGAACTCCACTCCTGGGCGGACAAACGGCTCGCGCTTCCACGTGTCGCCCCCCCGTCGGAGGCCGGTGGTGAATTCAGGGAGGGATTTCGGCCCACACATACCTTGAACGCGGCCGTATAAAAGTATCCTTCCTTTTTGCGATCCGTCGTCTCGAGCCGCCGGCCCCGATGATGTGGGCTCCAACGCAGCTGCATACGCGGCGCAAGGTGCGGAATCGCACCTGCGGAACGTTTGCAGCTCCTTGGACCAGTCCCCGGGTTCGAAAGGGCCAGGTACTTCCCTACCCCAGGAGCCTCTGAGCCTGGAGTATAGATGTTGCGAACGGTCTTGTCGAAGTTAAAAGATCTGGGTACGTAGGTAGTGGATTTTGGCAGCGTGGCCAAGGTGAGGTACTCGCGATGATTCCGAGTGAACGACGAGAATCGATGCTTGGCCATGATTGGTCCGCTGTCCCCATCACAATTATCCCGATTTGGATTAGGGCCGACGGGCCGAAGTCGCCGAACACACGACTCACCCAAGTTCTTGCGCTCCTCGAATGCCCATGTGCCCAATTGATACTCAATCCTTTCATTCGGAATTTCTTTCAGGCCTTGTCTCTAGTATAAGGGCGGACGTCCACGATAACCAGCTCTCAGTCAACACAAAAAGAATTGCACAAGAAGTTCGACATCAGTGCGTCGAAAAAAATCTACAACTGTTCAGACAGCTCTACGAAGCCCATCCGATACGTGAAGCTCCAGAAGCCCCATCCTGCATCCTTGTCTCTAGCTCACTCTAGATCTCGCATCATAATTTCAGTAAACCCAATTCAATGGCTTTGATCTCCAACGCCTGGAACGAGGGAACGTTCAATATCCTGAACAGTTACTAACGTCAATTTCCCTACCAGCTGCTTCGAAAAGGTGCGTGACTGGTAGAAATCGCCCGCAGCGAACCACAGCTGCCGCACAGAAATTAATTGGCCGACAAGAGGCACCAAAGTGCGATGCTTACGCCTGGATGGCCGGTTGGACGATAGCAGCCTCGTAACTCGCCCTCGGCATCAACTCCCCAGACAGGACCGACCTGATCCATGGTGGAATCGCCGAAAACTCCGCGCATGGTGTCACAGATACCCTCGTAGGATGTGCTGTCATTCAGTTAGATTTATACTCACATTGAACCGGAGGACCTACGCAAATATGACTGCATCTGCGTCCTGTGACGATCCGTCTGTAAACACTACAGAGTCTTCGTTGAACTGGACAATCTCGACTCCCTGTTTCACCTTCACTTTCCCGGACCGGATAAGTTCGGCGCAGCCCACATCGAGCCCTGGAACTCGACAATCAGCTGCAAGTACGGGTTAATTTGGGAATGAGTTCATTTACAGAACCCTATGGGGACGGCGTTGAGTCCGGCAACAAATATGTAACTTTTGATTCTTACCGGAATGTTTTTCATAAAACAGCAGAAAGAAGCTCTTCCCCGACACGATCTTGAACCCCGCTTCCCGGAGCCCACGATGTGTCTCCTTTTCCTCTTCCATCGCCTGCGCCTCTGTCTCCTTGTCGAATCTCCGCATCAATTCAAGCGGCCGTGCCTTCGTCATGAGATCACACACGTCCACCTCAAGCTCCTCCGGATACATGCGCTCCATCAGCGTCCGGGCGGAGCTGCGGGATATAACCCAAGTCGCAGACCTCTGTACCATCGTAACGCACCGCGCGCCATGGAACGCCAAGTCTTGGCAGACATCGGCTGCCGTATTTCCTGCACCGACTACGATGACGTGTTGGCCCGCAAAGGGTTTACCGCCCTGGTACTCTGAGGAGTGGATAGTCGTCCCGCGGAAGATTTCTCTATCACGGATGACGGGCACACGAGGGGCGCCGAGTGCACCCGCTGCGACGACGATGTGCGCTGGGTTGAGAGTGACGTGTTCCCCGGCTCGGTCGACTACGACGGTCCAACGCTTGGCAGCACTGTCATAGCTGGGATGAGGGAGCGGCCGGGAATCCGTCCATACAACCAGGTCTTGGGATTGAGCATACTGCTCCAGCCAATCCGCCACCTTGTCGCGCGGGGTGAACACAGGCCAAGTGCGCGGATAAGACTGGTACAACACTGTGATGAGGTGAGCATATCTTCGGAAAAAAAGGTTGCAACTTGCTCGAGTTGAATTTTTTGGGAGAATGCAGCGCCAGTGTGGGATACCGTTTTCTCCAATTGTCCCCTACGCGGGGGTTCGTTTCGACTATCAGCGAGCTGATTCCCATTTGGTTGAATCGCGCGGCGACATTAAGACCCGTCTGCCCCCCGCCGACTGCAGATAATCTTTAACGGGGCTTCAGGTACCAGGAAACGGGACAACCCACTGATCAAGACGTGCGGATTGGCCTCTGTAGCTTCGCGCCTTGCAATCTTTACGTCGCTCCAAGCAAGTGTATGTCCTCCGTAAACGCCCTCTTCCTCTTTGATTTCTTCGTGACCTCTGATATCCTCCAGCGTCATCATAACAACCAGCGCTTTCCACTCCCCATTTGACTCGCTGCAAACGAGCGAAAAGTAGCCGCGGCCGACACCAACGGCGCAGGTGAACGTGAATCCCGCAGACACCGCCTGCAGCGGCAATTTGTCCGTCAAAGGCCCGTATACCGGCGCTAGTCCTGCGCGTGCGTCGAGCTTGACCTCTGTGATCGCCGCAGCAGCCAAGGTGTCGCGCAAATACGCGGTGGTTTTTGAATGGCCGTGCAGGCAGCGGTTATTCCAGGTAAAGACCAGGATGTCGCGCAAATAGCCGTCGGGGTGGATGCAGGACACGGTTTGTGCGATGTTTGCCGATTCGAGGGACTTTCCGAAATTTTGAAGCCACGAAGAGGCGATTCGAGAGGGATTGACGGGCATACTGAGTAAGGGATAAGGATGCGTTGCACGATGCCGATTGTGCAACATATTAATAGTAAGCTTGCCCGAGAGAGGATTTAGTGCATTACTCTTACTCGGTTGGAAGGAGAAGCAGCCGATGGACAAGGAAGCGACAGGAAGCGGCGGGGCGATCAAATCGGTAGGTTGTTCGGCTCCCATTTGGGGAAAGCGCCCGCCGCCAAAGGGCTCTGATACAGTAGACCGGTGATAATAGCCATTCACAATCTCCGCGCATCCACCTCAGAACTTCCATCCGAGTAAGAGTAATGCACCTTCTGCGTATGCCCCGTCTGGCTACCATTCACTACTTCCAGGAGAGATGAGAGTAATATAGACCGGTGATAATAGCCATTGGCTCAAGCTTGAAATCCCAGAAAATCTTAGAGCTATGCTATAGTCATGGCAAAAAAAACTAACCGTACTTAAGTGGCCCAGCCTTGTCGCCGCAAGTCTGAGTGTCTGGGAATCTTACCTCGAGTTTCAATACCCGTGAAAGAGTTTACTCAATTAGTAGTGGCTGGCTGCTGGACTGGGGGTTGCATATACTCAACGTATACTCTATGCTCAATGCCATCTTTGGCCCATTTTGCAACTTCTTGGCACCTTCTTGGTGTGAGTTTTGATTAAATATATACCTAAACTCACAATAATCCTCGCGGAGTGCGTCAAACGCGTCGAAAGTCCCCTCGTCGCGTCGTTTCGCCATGAGGTCCGTGCACGCTAGCGAAGCCAAACAGTGCCAACCAAACAGCGGAGATGGAAATTCGAACAATTCCTTCTCATTCACGATCACCATGACCTTTATGAATACTTCCTTCGCAATCGCCTCCCTCACCTTCTCTTTTACCTGTATGAATATCAAGAAGAGGCGCCGCGACGAGCTGGACGACGACGACGACGACGAGCATGGCCGCCTCTTCAAGCGCTTCAAGAGTGCGCCCAAGGCTGGCCCAGTCCGCATTCCCAATAGCAGCTTCAAGAATGTTTATCTTCTTCATCGACGTGCGGGTCGCAGGTCGTGTACCAGAACGTTCCACCCTGTAGTCGACTCTGGTTCCCCAACCACTGCAGCATACGTGGGCCTAGATTGGGACCTGGCGGACACCATCCGTGGTCTTAACATCAAGAAGACCAGACGGGACGCGCTTGATGACGAAGAGGACGAAGGTGGCCGCCCTCAAAAGCGTCTCAAATTATCGCCGCAGCCCAAGGCTCGTCCTGTCCGCGTCCCTCACAGCACAATCATGCACCGCCGCCCGCGTCACCGTGTCGTTACCGTGGTCCTCAGAACTCCCTCGAACTCTTCAGTGTTGTCGTCCATTCCCGTGGCCCCCATCAGCGCGAATCCCACCGTCGTACCGTGCGCAATAGACGCCGTCGCAGGACCTATCTCCCGAGGCCTCGCGGACATAACGAACTTTGGCGTCAATCGTGCCAGCAAGGAGACGGGCAATAGCGGCGTTTTCAGGCCCATCAAGGTCAAGGCGAAGCACGGCAGATACTCTCAACACATGATTGTGTCCGGGCGAAAGAAGTGGGTGGGGAACGAGAGTAAGTTTCATTCTCGATCCAACTCGTGTGCGTACTGAATCTCGTTGTTTAGATTCCTGACGGTGACGATCGTCGGGATTCAAGTGCCTGCTCCGATATTGCTTGGATGGTAGGCCTTAAGCGGTTTCTCCTTCATCCCACTCACCCGTTCCCCAGATCTTATATATATATATCTATGGCTTAACGCCACTTGCTTGATCTACTTCCGATTTCCCTTCATCTCTCTTTTTCATTTCCCGTGCGCTCGTTCCTCATTCTGCTCCTCCCCGTATACTTATACCTCTTCAGAGACAATACGGCTCCTCGATACGCCGATACGAATACCAACATTTCTATTACTTGTCTCGGTGTGTACTTATCTCATTCCCCTTCGGTCTCCATACCCATGACTCTGTCCAGGGGAAGTACCGGCTCGTCGATACGCCGGTATGGAGGTTGCTCAAGATTCAGTTTGCTTGATGTGGTTGCTTGATTCGGCTGCTTGATTCGGTGTAAGCTACATCCTCTCTCTCCTGTGCCTTCGCTGACCAGCTCGTAGCCCCACAGTCCTTACTTTACTTGATGCGACATCCCCACGCTCCTTTTACGCCCGCGACATTCCCGCCGCGCCACGAATCGAGAACACAAGTATAGACGACGAGACCCGCATTAGCCGTACAGACAAGATGGGCTGCGCACTGGGATGGATAGATGAGGATCTGTGGCGAGCTAGGACGCATCAGTCTCCCTCCCCCGATGCCCCCCGTCGACCCGGCATCCCTACGCTGGCCCTGTTGGTGGAGCAGACCAACAACATGTCTCCGCCCGCCGATCTCGTCCACCTCTCCTCGACACCCTCGTCCACCTCTCCCCGACACCCTTATCCACCTCTCCCCGACACCCTCGCCCACCCCTCCTCCTCAAGACACGCGCGCTGCCTCTTCTCTTTGGTCTCTACCACCACGGTCTCTACTGGATTTCCATTCCTCGCCTCGGCCACAATGATTGTATCAACAGACTATAACCTGTGTAAGCTCTTTTACTCTCCCCGTTGCCCGTTCTCGAGCTTATGCTTATCCAGATTTTTATCTACCCTCACCACTATTGTATCTATACCAGCCACTGTATCAACACCCCGGCCTCGGCCCACCGCATATGCGTATGTCCGTTCTTCATCCTCGATGGACTGCCGCTGATGTCCCGACTAGCTATTGTATCGATAGCCAATTTCGCTCACTTCAATCACCCCTCACGCAATAGTCAAGCAAAATATTTCGCCCGCCCTCATATTTGTTCGGCTTCCCGTTCCGCTTTCCCTCGTTCCTTCGTCGCTCGGTCAAGATCGCTCCTGGATGCTGTCGTGTTTTCGTTTTGTTTTGTCGTGTTGCGTTTTGCTTTCCTGTCAGTCCTGTTTCCCTTGCGTGCTTTCGTTTTCCTTCGTGCTTTCTGCTCTCGTTCGCTGTCACTGGCATTCCGGTACGCTCCACGCCTGCGCATACTATCTTCGGCTGACTTTATTTATACTTGAAGTTTTGCATCGCCTCCCGCCTCACTCTCTTTGCACACCTTCGCCCATCACCACAAGCCTCGGTTTTGCCGCACCTTCTCGCGTCTCCGCTCGCTCTTCCTCAACGCGCTCTCCATACCAGCAATCCCCGACCTTGCAAGCACAACCTTCCTCCGAACGTATCGCAAAGCGGCAACGATTCTCGCTCCGCAACCTCGCTCCACACGCGATGTATACCCGAAGATGATTCAATGCAGAAAGGGACGAGGGGCGTCGCACGTCAAGACACAAGCTGCTGGTCAGCAAGCACTTGGAAGAAGGAAAAGAGCAGAAAACCAAAAATATATTACAAGGCTCCGAAGTCGACGGCAAACACGGGCGGAAAACATACTTGGAGCAAATCGTTTAGATGAATAACCTCGAATAGATTCTTCCTTGCCTTGTAATTTGCTTGTTTGTTGGGTGGATGCAGTTAGTGAGATTTATTTCCGCGGCTGCTCTTCCGCAATGTGGATGACTTTGTTACGACTATGCGTCTAATGTAATACAACTCCATTGACCGAAATACAAAAAATACACATATATGTGGGCGTTCAACGCTCAAAAAACGGGCGCGGACTCGGCGCCTCTTCCTTTTCCTGTTCCTCCGTTCCCTGGGGTGGTGTTACAGCTTCTTCCTCTGACGCGGGCCTGGGCGGAATCAACGATAAGAACGACAGAGTGTCCGGAACCGCCGTCGTCCTCTCAATCGTGCGCGTCACCGGAGGCAGGTCGCGCCTGCTCGCGCGCGCGGCGGCGACAATCTCCCGCTGCCAGTCGCGCCTCCGCTCCTCCTCGCTGAACTCTGGCTCGGGGACACCCGGCAGAGCTGCCACGCTGCGCATATCCATTAGTGCGCTGAGGTCGAGGACCACGGGCCCGTCGGACGCCGCAGTCGCCGATGCGCGCTGGATCGTCGCGTCCGCCCACGCCTCGAACGAACGCCCCTCGTCGCCCGCGCCCGCGGCGGTGCCCGCCCGGATGGCAGCGACGTGCTCCTCCCACGCGCGCCGCTCGCGGTCGCCGCGGCCCGCGTTCGCCGCGAGCAGAAGGCGGGAGACTTCGAGGCGGTGGTCGATCGTGGGGGGCGGCGCGCGACCCGGCGGGGCTTGGCGCATGCGCGCGCGCAGCTGCTGGAGCTCCTCGCGGTCGCGGATTCGTCTTGCGAACACTTCGCGCTCGCCGCGGCCGGTCGGGATCTCGCGGTCGGCGGGGACGGACACTGGGCGCGTGGGCAGAGGGAGGGTTGGCGAAACGGCGGACGACGAAAAGGTGTAGTGCGACGACGAAAAGTTGGTGTTGGGGGAAGAGGGGGTGTGTCTTGGACACGGTGTGAAGAGGCAGCCGATAGGGTTGCCACTGGAAACAAGTAACAGTTAGCGTGAATTTTAAAATAGAGAATGAAGATAGAGACTGAATAGGATCCACCCATTGAACGTGGAAAGGAAGCCACGCTAATTCAGGGCGATTGAACGACCCCTGCCATACGCGTTCGAAGAAAGAAAAAGACTTACCAGATGGCACATCCAACGCCACTCCTCGAACAACCACACCGCTCCCTCCCCAACACAAGCTCCCGCTTCATGTCAGGCGTAAAGTATTCATCCTGCAGCCCTACAACATCCCCACTCACACCATCCAGCAGTCCACGCCAGCGGCGGTCTGGCACTGCGCGCGCGTGAATGCGCGCTCCGCAGCCATTTGATCGCTTCTGGCGCTTGCGAGCCGGCGGGGGCTCCGTCGTCGGGAGGATTTCCACGACCCACGGACGGTGTTCGTCCCAGTCTGGTTCCGTCTCCTGGTCTGCGCCGCAGAAAAGTACGACGGCAGGCAAGACGGGTACATCGCTGCGCTCGTGCCTGTGTCTCCGTAGACGTGAATCCTCGCCCGAACGGAGTATTTCAACGAGATCCATCTGCTGGTCGGACATGGCTGTAGCCTGAGTGGGAGTACTAGGCGACTGCGGCTGCGAGGTAGGCAGCATCGTGTAGGCGGCGGTGGACATGGGAGAGGACAAGCCCGGCGGGTGGCTGTGCACGCGGCCTCTCTTGCCCAACAGCTTTTTTCTTCATCGCCTTCAGGTTTCGTACAGTGGTCGCATCAGTAACTTTTCAAACCACCATTCCGAGTCAGCAAAATAACATGAGCTGACAGTGTCCCTCGACTCTCCGGTGGCCAGTATCAATATTCTCGACCTTCCCGTCGAAATCACAGCCGAAATTTTCATACATTGCCTCCCAGAATCAGACCATACTCCTCTCCTTTCGAAGGCACCTCTATTACTTGGACGCATCTGCACCCAATGGCGCGATATCGCGCTCTCGACACCGGGACTTTGGTGTTTTTTCACTGTGAATAACAAGAGTTTTGACCGGCCGCAGGCCCTCCTGGCCCGTGCAGAAATGTGGCTTTCTCGCAGCCGAATTTACCCACTTTTTCTCAAAATTGAAGTTGATGAAAAAGCAATGCATGGCGATAACCCCTCGTCGAATTTCAGCGCCTTGATCGCTGTTCTCGGCGCCCATTCCGCACAATGGCACGACGTCGAGCTCATTATCCCATACTCGTCCTTCCATGCATTCGATATCCCCGCTGGGCTGCCTATCTTGAAACGGGTCAAAATTGGGGCTTCAGGTCCTTCCTCTGCCACTACTAAGGCGATAACCATGTTTCAACGCGCCAGTCAGCTGCGACAGGCGCATGTTGTGTTAGTGAACGTTGACCAACAAACGCCGATGTTAGCTCTCCCCTGGGCTCACTTGACGAGCTTCACCAGCCAGGCACTCGATTTGACGGAATCCATGCTGGTCTTGACCGAAGCCACTGCGATTGTCGATGTTCATTTGTTCGAGATGATCGAGCCGGGCGACGCTGTGTCTCTGCAGCCGCTGGTTTCGTCTTTAGAAATCCTCGAGTTGGAGAGCGCCGGACATGAATTTCAAGATAGTCCGTCCTCTCTCTGGCGCGCTCTGACCATGCCTCAACTCAAAGAACTTCGTACGGCCTTCCATCCCTGCGGAGATTTCGAAGCTTTCATTGCTCGCTCATCCGCTCACCTCCGCGATGTAGTCATGCGAGTCGGCCCTTCCAACCGGCTTTGCAGCTGCCTCTCCGCCATGCCCGCCACTTCATCTCTGACACTGGAAGTCGTCCGCGCTTCACAACTCATCGGACTTATCGAGTTTCTCCAGGATTCTACAAACCTTCGCCATCTTCAGGACCTCACGATCATGAAAACCCCAGGTTTTAAGGAGGGAGCATTCGACTATGGTCCACTGCTGGAGATGTTCGCAGCGCGGAGACTGTATCCGGGCGAGGGGGCTGCTAGGCTGGAACGATTCACGTTTACATGGCATCCCAACGACGCAGAGTATGCATTGGATGCAAGCGCCCATGAGACGCTTGCACCACTGATACAGGATGGACTGAGGGTTTTCATCGGACTGCACGAGGAACTGAAAGAAGGAGTGTACTGAAAGACTGGCCGGGACGGTGGACGTTGTAAGATTTTTTCTTATTCATAAATATGTAATTTTTTCTAGCTCCGGCCGAGGTCTAGTCTTTTTCCTCCGACGATCAGTTGTCCTCTGAGTTTCGACTTACATTGATGCTACTTCGGCCGTCTGATTCGTACTTGAATGGAAAACAGGGCTCGAAACGAAGATTTTCTCCCACTCCGCACCTCTTCGCCCCGAGAGCGCCTACGACTGAGTTGTGAAGCGCCAAGGTGCGGCAAGCATGGCACCATATGACTCATGAGCTACCAGTCGTTGTTCGCCTGCCATGGCACCGTCACGATCTCCAAATGGAGTCTGGCTTCATACCCTCTGCCGTGAAAGACAGGCCCGATTTTCCCTTGCTATTTTGGTCGGGTTCCATACTGTTCCATAGCCAAGTTTCATTACAAATTGAAGGCTCGAACTCATCGGTAGCTTCTTCGCTTCCCTCCTGACCACAACGAACACAAAATGAAGCCCACCATCTCCCTCGCGGCGCTCGTCGTACTACTACCCCTCGCGACGGGGGCTCTTCCTCTCCAGTCGTGCCCTGATCTCTCGCAGCCGGCTCCAGACGTATTTGATTTCATCGTGGTGGGCTCCGGCGCAGGCGGCGGTCCGCTCGCTGCGCGTTTGGCTGAGAGTGGATTCTCCGGTACATTCACTTTGGCGCGTTTCTCTATTCAATATTGTAACACTCGCGATAGTTTTCCTCGTGGATGCCGGGAACGATGTCAACATCTTCAACACAACTCTGCCGGCGTACTGGGGTCGCGCGACGGAAGGTGATCCGCTATGATTGCTTTTGGTTATTTCCCTCATGTTCTCTCGTTCAGATCCCACCACCGAACTGGCGTACAACATCAAAGAATATAGTAAACCCGATTCGAGAATCGCTTGGTTCGTTTTTCATCCCTGTACAGCTTGATCGGGACTAACTTCAACCAGGTATCCCCGCGCGCGTGGGCTGGGAGGCTCTACGGTACGCTGCCACGTTTCATTTGAACTTATTCACCGACGAATAATTATCAGATTCACAATGCAATGATAAACGTAATCGCTGGCACTCGGGCGGATTTCGACGGCATTTCCAATGCTTTTGGGGATGCGACGTGGTCGCGCGACAATATGCAAAATTACTTCAAGAAGATCGAGATGAACCAGTACCTTCTTCCAACACTTTTAACTCTGGGCGACCATGGGTTCACGGGCTGGCTCAAGACAACATTGCTCCCATACCTCAATCTTCTTCATAATCTCAGTCAGTGGCGTACCTATAACGTGCTGTGTAGACCAATTCAACGTCTTTCACGCAGACGTATTGGATCTCCAGCTGCTAGGAATATTCGGGGGTTTAACAGCTTCAAACCTGCCTATTCTAGACCTCAACAGCCTGGCGGACGACAGTAGCATGGGCGTAAACACGCCCAGCTTCACCATCGACAGTAACCATATCCGCTCATCAGCTTACAACAGACTCACCGCGGTTCACGAAACTAATCGTAATTTGAACATTACACTCAATACACTCGCGACGCGGATTCTCTTGTGTCAGGGACGCAACGATCTACCGACAGCGTATGGCGTTGAGATAGCTCGAGAGGCGGCCTTACCTGTAGCGGGGAACTTCAAAGGCAAACAGAGTCTTACAGTGCAGACCGTCAGGGCGCGCCATGAGGTTATTGTCTCCGCGGGAGTCTTTCAAAGTCCGCAGCTCGTACGTTTTCCATTTGTGTCGGGTTCCGTCATTCTCTGACAGGTTTATCGCCAATAGCTCATGGTGAGTGCCCATTCGGCCGAGTTAAGCTACCAACTCTAAACCACACACAGTTATCTGGTATAGGAAACTCCACCCAGCTCAGTAAATTCGGCATCGAGACTGTGGTAAATTTGCCCGGTGTGGGGTCTAATCTTCAGGGTCAGTACGCAATCGCTGAAGCGCGGTAGCAAACAAATTGATTTCCCTAAGACCACGACGAACTAAGCATCATTTGGAAACTCAAGAACAACTTCAAACTCTTCGCCGGGTGCACCTTCGGCTCGGATCCCGCACAAGATCCGTGTCTGAAGGATTGGATCAAATCCAACCACTCAAATATTTATTCATTTAACCCGGTCCTGGACGTAATCATAACCAAGTCCAACCCATCCCTCGCAGCGCCGGACATCTTCACATACATCGCGCCCGCCTACTTTAAAGGTATCTTCAGAGGTCAGCTCACACCTTTGACCTAGCCACGCCGACGGATTGATTTGTTCTGCTAGGATTCTCTCAGGAGATTGCGGAAAACCCCAACGCGCTCACCGCGATCATTCTCAAGGCGCACCCATCCTCTCGCGGCTTCGTTCGGCTCACGGGATCTCACCCACAGGATCCACTGGACATAGAGAAAATGCACTTCGAAGCGGAGCAGGGTCTGGAAGATGTGCAGGCGCTGGTGGACGGCATAACCCGCATCCGCGGAGTGGTAGAGAACTCCCTCCTGATTAAGCCCTTCCTGGTCGGGGAGGTGCTCCCGGGTAAAAACGCGAACCTAACGCAGCACGTCTTCGACCGCGTGTTCGGGCACCACGCCTGTTGCACCAACCGCATCGGCACGGACGATGGTATGTTGGATTCCCGCGTTTTGTTTCGTGGACCCAGCATATGCTCATCACTCGCCAGATCCGAATGCTGTTCTGGACAACAAGTTTCGTGTGCGTGGGGTGAATGGGCTGCGCGTTGTAGACTTGAGTTCCTGGCCGAACGTTCCGGGTTATTTTGTAACCACTCCAACGTACATGGTATGTCTTAGCTTAGCTTCACATCTCGCTGAGGTTGAAAGCGATTTTCCAGATATCAGAGAAAGCGGCCGACGACATTATTGATGCTGCCTTGGGAATCTAGCTCGCGACTGGCTGTTTTGTTTTCATCAGGAGTTTACTCGCGATAACCCCGATAAACAGGCGTAAAAAATCCCACTGAAGGAGATAGGCACTGAAAATATATACTCCTTGTGAAAATGTTTGCCCAAGTCACACAGTTTAGTGTGGTTTCTTTTTCCAACCATTCAACCAAGAAAGTTGAACTGCTGAGTCATCAAGTTGTCGGCAAGTTCCGGATCATATTCGGATTCCCTACTGAACTTTATTAAACCATGTACGCAGACTATTCTCGCCGACAATCATATATGCATATGGGTGCTATATGCGTTTCCTTTTCCCAGCTAACTCCTAATTATCAATCAGTTGGCTTCCCAGAAACAACAAGCAAGTAGCACATACAGGGGTTCGGGATCGAAGCCTGTGGTGCAGGCTCTCACCTACGTCTGGTGGGTGTAGGCTTTGAGCCACTTGAGCGCAGTTCTTCAACCGGTTGCGGACTCCCTCCCGTACACCGCTCAATTTATTCCCGTTCTTTGCGGCAGCGGCAGGGGCGCCTGCCAGTCCGGCATCAGCAAAACCGGGATTTTGCCGTAGTGCCGTAGTGCCGGTAGTAGCCGACATCATTACGTAGCGCTGTGTAGTGCTGTGTAGTGGTGCATAATGGCGGCTCACTGTGTAGTGGCAGGCTCACTACATAGTGCTCTGGAGTGGGGGTCGCTGTGCAGTAATTCATAGCCTGATGCCCCTACTTGGTGCTTGGCAAGCAGCCCAGTACGACTGCGTCGTGCGTAGAGATTCACACTTCCAACTAACCCTAACCCTATACAAATGGACATCTGTACGATTCAGCGTCAATTACATTGAACTTTACACTAGTATGCCGATGACAAAAATGAGGAGCAAGTGCTATTCTACCTACCTACCTACCAAGACAGACTGAGCGGGCTTCCGGATGCTGGCGTCAATTGGACGGGCTTAATTCAAAATTTCTGTAATTTTTCGTTCGCAGACACAACAACTTGAAATGCATCATTGAAAGGATGCTGGTGTAACTACAGTCGCACTCCTTCACCAATGTACAGAACCCTCATCTCGCAGCCCCGTGTCCATCGTATAGACAACCCCCCATGCGGGAGGGATGTTCTCACGTTCACACCACCACCATCAAATCCCCGCGGCGACCGCAGCGCCGTCAAGCTGGACAGCCAGTCCAGAGGACCACATAGCCTACCAACAGCGATTGGAATCACTCCTGGACTCTGCCCTCGCCACTCTAGCTCTTTTGCATGAGGGGCACTATGCCCCCGTTCCTCCGGCCTTCTCTCGGCACACAACAGAGGTCCTCCTGGCGTTGAACAGACACATCTTTACACACCCGACTATCACTACTTGCCCTGTCCCCGTCCCCACCCCTGCCCCTGCTCCATCGTTGCCTCGAGCTGAGCCTCATTTTGCCACACCTGCCACGTATGCCGCGACTGCGGACCTGGGCCGATCCACTCCAAAACCGCCTAATCCTCACACAAACAAACATTCCGCCGTCCCTTCATCCAGGACGACGTCACCCGTGCCATCCACTCAAGTTGCCCCTGGCACCGCAGCCACTAATCGTGCGAGACTGAGGGCCTCCCGCCTGATTGTCCGCTTCGATCCCCTCGCCGCTCCGAAACGTGCCGACGTCCGACAGTTATACAAGACCGTTAATGACGCTCTTCCGGCACACACCAACCAGATTTCTGGCATCCAGTGGACTCGGAAGGGAAACCCGGTCATAAATGCGTGACACGGGTACTGCACCGCCAAACTCCTGGCAGCACAGCAGGTCAAGATTTGGGATGCCATCCGGCCTGTCCTTGGGCTGCCTCGAACGTTCGAACAGCCCAAATTCGAAGTCGATAAACCATGGCATTCGGTGGTCCTCCACGGGGTTCCCATGCCACCCTCGCAGAGCCTCGACCACATCCACCTCGACGACATCCAATTCTGGCTCGACGCTGCCGAGGCAGGCACGGCAATGTCGTTTTCGGTTTTATGTGCCGCGGCGGACTTCCCAACACATGAATCGCTGTCGGTTCGAATATCACTCTCATCTGAGGCTGATGCCCTGCGACTCATAAACGACGGCTGCACCCTTTATGGGGCCCTGTGCAGGGTCTCACACTATGTACCCAAGTCTCCGCTTCGCTCCGAAACATGATGCTGCCTCCATCTCACCTATGCTCCTCCGCTTTCATTTACTTAGCTTTTCTTATACTTTTAACCCTACTCATAGTGGCTAACCACCCTAGTTATTCTGCAGGACATTCCCGCTGAGGGCGCGCTCTGCGCGCTCTCAGTGATGCCGCTGACTACTTCATACCGAGCAGATAGCAACCCTTTTAGAACATGTTTACCACCAGTACAAGAGGGATCCCTACCATATCGTACGTGACAGAGGGGAAATAAAATTGATTCAAAAAAACAAAAAAAAAACCCCCCCATGCGGCGCAATGCGGGAGAGGCCCGCCGCAAGCGGGTGCGGATGCTGATTATCGGGCAGGGTGGGCGTGCGTCGTAGCACAGGTGGCAGTGAGTCCGGGAGCTCCCCGGGGGTAGGGTGTTGAGGAAAGGCAAGTCGAAGAGGGCGGCGGGGCGCTCAGGCACATGAGCGGCGAGGAGAAGGCAAGAAATGGGTTACAGACCTAACCGCCGCTAGAGGAGGGGCGTGGGAGACGGGGAGGGCGAGGACAATCGCGAGGGCCATGGGGAAACGGCCCTGCGCAGCCATGCCGCGACATCCTAATTGTGGCATTGCTCAGCCCACGGCATGGCATGCCGAACACGCTCATCTCTCGCTGCATGAGCACCCTACATTTTCCGCTCCCTGATTCCATCCCCGCGGATGCGGCGGCATACAAGTCCTTGGTGCGCGAAGCTTTGCCGCACTGCCGGGTGGGCGCTAAAGCGCCACAGCACCTAGTGCTGTTTACAGCTTTACAGCCCCAGCACGGCCTACCGCTGTGAGGGCTGGATACGCTCTGCATATGCCCTCGCGCAGGAGCAACGACACCCTGGCGATCACCCAATCTGGAAGTACCAGGAAACCCGATTTGGCAAAACACCGCAATTCACAAAACGCACCATACCCACTTCGCACACACCATATGACAAGACCTTTCGAGGTCCTGACACTCCTTCAACGGGAACACAGACCAACAAGAGACACTCTACAATGCCATGGCACTTACACCACACGACTCCGACCACTGGTTCGAAGGCGATTCCCTGAAGAGAGTTGTCACATCCTCAAATTCCGCGATCGTCAGGCACCAGGACACTCACGAGTGTGGAACCGCCAGTCAGAAGAGAACTCTAGTCAAACACCGCATCCCCACCACTTTGTACCCTCGAAACAAGGGAACCAACACATTGCGGGAACCCACACCCCATATGCGGCTGGACCATGAAACAGGGTGTCCACTCCTTACGGTCTAGACCCTCACGTTTGACCAAGTTGACCCCCAAATTCAAATTGGCAGCTCGCGTTTGTGCAAATATTCGGTTTCGCTCTCGCGTTCGCCCAGACGCCAATACCGACCACATGGACACACCTGCCTCGAGGCAAGTAGCACATGTAGCGGGCGCCTTGAGGCTGTGTAGCGAGAAATGGTATAAAAGAGGACACATTCTAGACTCAATAGACATCAATTTCCTCTTGGGCAGTGGTTTCCCCCACTCTTCCCTCCCTGTGTACCTTGCCTAGCCAATGCAGAGTTGATCACCACCACTACAGTTCACGTTTGTCTTCAGACATTCTACCTTCCTCCCCACTGCAGCTCTTCATTGAAGCTCGCGCTCACTGCCCTCCTCGACCAGCAGATTCCTGCATCTCAGCTCATGCCTCGCGCATTCGGGGAAAGGTGTTGAACTAGAGACGAAGTAGAAGGCTTTAGGAGTTCAGGAAGCTAGGGAACAGCTAGCCTAACAAGTATATTCCACCTTTTACCCCATTTTGCGTTGACCATCCCGCGTTCATCCAAGTGCCAACCAACAGGAACCACCAGAGCGCTGATCCACCACTTCCTCTAACCAGATTTCATCCGTATCACCCCCTAGAGGACGACCAAGCTACCAACTGAATACCATCCCATTCACACCCGTAGCACCACGGTCCTTATCACACCACTCTCCAATCAGTCTCGACTCTACGCCTCGCAGGGTCCCGGCGCGAAGTGCCAGTAGCGATTCACTGCAATTCCACCGCTGCTGACGTCTTGTGGGACTCTATCCTGTAGCGCAATGCACTCGCACATGTAATGCACCCTTGCTCGAGTGCGCATGGTGCTGCTGCCGATGCTGTGCCCCGCACTGCGATGCGATGGTGCAGAGGGTTCCTGCCTGCCCCAGGTGCGGTGCAGCTAGCGTGGCAGCAGACGTGCATGCTGCCACCGCTGTCCTCCGAGTCGCGTCCACGTTGACGTGCGTCAGGTGCGGTTCCCAGCCTGCACAGTGGAATCCATACGCCCTGCGACTGCTCCCGGGCATCCCGATGGCGCCAGGTGCCCTCTTGGCTATCCGTGCACTGCGCGTCGCCGCACCATATGATGGATGAGCTGTGCATGCTCGTGCACAAGCGCACACCCACGGACCGCGCGCGCACCATCAATACTCTCTCGGAAAAATGGAGAAAGAAAGAAGGGAGAATGAAGACGAGGCCAGAAAGCCTGAAGGAAGGACAATAGAAAGGGGGGAGCACGAGCAAATCTGAAGGGAGGGAGGGAGGGTACGAGAACGGGGACGGGGAGGTAGATAGATGGAATGATTGACGAGGGGAGGTAAATAGAATGTAATGATTGAAAAGGGAGAGGGGAAGGGTGCAAAGGGCAGGAGGAATAAACACCGTGCGAAACGAATAGCAGGAAGAGAATTCATTTGGAAGATAGAGGCGAGTACAAGTACGAGAAAGGGAAAGACACCCGCTCTCCTGACCTGTAACCCAAACACACATCAGTACGAAAGAGCAGAGGCCAGAGGTATGGCGGACCCACCCACCCTGGCCCCTCGTCACCATCGGATTTGGTGTTCACGCGCAGCCCTGACCTCCGCCACCAGCCCGCACAAGAGCCCATCACGGGTTCTCTCGACACTGTGGCCTTGTCCCACGTGCACAGGTAGCAAGACAGTCAAAGAGCACCCAGTCGAGGCGCAGCGCAGCCTGCGCTGGTCCTCGAAGGGAAGATGTGGACGGCGGGTGCACGATCAGGTGTCTAGTCGCTGCTGCTACGCGGGATACAGTGTCGGTTCCTCGAGACGACATCGGCCCTTGGTACGCTGCTGCTGCTGGGGATCCAATGTACTGGCACATCTAGCGCTGTACACACCGCCCAAGCACCGCATGGCAAAGCAGCACGTGCGGGTGCATAAGCACACACTGTTGATTGAGTGCATGCAGGTCCCTGGACAGCGTGTTAGTCGGCAGATTTGAAGGGGAAGCCATGGAAGGGGGAAACAAGTGAGAGAGAAAAGCGAGGAAGGGGGAAGGGGGGAGGATGGGGGTGGTCAGAATACGGCAGGGAGCGGAGGGAAGCCTCGGCAATGCAGAAGGGAGAGGGAGCGGAAGGTGGGAGGGCAGGGGAGGAGGGAGTGGGAGTGGATGTCTAAGTACGAGCAAACGAAAATGAAGGATAAGAGTAACACACCTCGCACCCGCTCCCAACTATACTTCTCCTCAGCTTAACGCTCTTCGCCAGCACCCCAGACCAGTGCCATCCTCGACCGGTGTAGCTCGACGTGCACAGCATCGATGCGCAGAGATGTCCTTCTTGTGCGGTCTTTCTTCTCCCAGCCAACAGTGCAGCAGGGAGCAGAGGACAAGAGAGCATGGGCACCGTCGTTAGCAGCAAGTATAGCGAGGAGAAGAACAGAGTCCAGACATTGAAGGGAGAAATTGCACAAGGCAATTGGTCACGTAATGATGGAACAATCCAAATATTTGCTCGTGGTTTGTTTGCGCTTCTTTCTCTTCGACTACCACCCTTTCCGCATCTGTCTGGCGCATAGTTGCCAAATGGAAGTTCACACCTCGCACATTGTGCTGCTGTGATGTCTCGCACCGCCCCCGCATTCCGTCTGGCACACGTGGCGATGTTGCCCAGTGCCAACACTACCCCCAAGTCCGGGTTTGCGCTTGTCGCAAAGTGGGGCCGTTGCCTGCTGCTGGGACGTACACCATGGTGCTCGTGCTGCTGCATGCACTGAACGAAGAAGTGATGGATGCAGTGTTCGTCAAGGAGGTTGTGCCCATCGGGATGGAGCACTGTGTGGGCAACAGCGTGGAGCTCGGTGTCAGCTGGGGATACAAGGCCTTTTTTGCTCGATCTTTGTACATCTACTCATGTAGCTCAGCTCCCCAACATGGACTTTCCCGTCAACTCCAGGTCCGACGGTCGTGTTGTGGTCCCCTGAGAGCATTGCCTGTATCCCAACATCACCCAGCCAGGTGTGTTCTGTCTCTTACTCAATGTGATGTGACTCGGTTCGCGGGGCTTCACGGAGGCTGAAGATGGTCTCGCGACAGAGCAGCTGCCTTAGGAGGTGGCGCTAAGTCGCGAGAGAGCCGCTAGACGGGGGCCGCCGACTCTGGCGCCCGCCGTCGCTGTAACCCTGTGACGAGGGTCCTTGTGACCCGGGGAAGGACCCTGTAACCCTGGGAAGGGGAGCCTGTATCGCTGGCTCGGCGCCCTTGAGGTTGCAGGGGTGTTCCCTCGTAGTCTTCGTTCACGCCGGGGTAGAGCAAAGTAAAGTTAGATAGATTATGTAATGTATGTACACGTGACTATACTCGTGGTGTGAAGTAAAATTAAGTAGTTAGTGATGTACATTATAAGCAAACGGCACTGGGCCGTGTAGAATGAAGTAAGTAGGTGTCACAGAGCCCCCCACACGGCCTGTGCCTCGTTTTCAGCGTAGCCAGGATGGCCCAGCAATCGGTGCATCATCGTCGTTGTCGTCCCCTTCATGCGACCATCCAGCCGTGCTGTCAATTTCACCCAATTCCAGCGCTTCCTCCTCTGCTACGACGGCGAGCGTTGGAATCCAGTCCAACAGGGAGGTGTCACCCGTCGCCTCCGCCTGCGCCACCAGCACCTCCGCCTCCGCTCTGCGTTTCTCGCGTGCCGCTTGCTGTTCCTTCACCAAGCGCCCCGCGCAGACACCCCTCGCTGTAAAATAGAGCTATCATGTGTGGCCCTAGCCACAATTAGAATTGCCTTTTGCCATGGCCCCAGCCACAGCCCTGGCAAGCCTCATTTTACACTTCCCTCCCCCCCCCAGACTTCAGCCAGCCAGCCGGAGCCAGGCCTGCCACTCCATTCTCACGAGCTATTTAATAATTTATATCCGTAATATTTCTTTGTTGCAACCATTAATTACAGTTCATGCCATATAAATATATATCTTGTGTATTCCTATTCTGGCCACTACCGCCAGGCACCCCGAAGGGAAAGTATCACCACCCACGCGCCTGGCTGCAGCTACTGCCGTCTTACTGCCTAACCCGCATCCTCCCGCCTCCCGTGCGTCCTAGGCTTCAGATGTACTGGCGACGCTGGCATGCGCTGGCGAGCAGGCGTGTGCTCCAGATTGCTGTCGAACGCACCGTGGATTCAGTGCACGCAAGGCACATGGATTGGGCATACATGGATTGGGGCAGAGATTCGGCGGGTGTGCATTGGTTAGGCGCTTCAAATCCCCGCCGACACAGTGTAACTCGCCATTCCCTCCGCCAAGAGGGCATCCTCCAGTGCGGCGTTCCGCACCACGGCCGCCGCAGACATATCCCACCCGGTCTTGAATCACAGTGCGATTTGGCGGTGCCGCTCGGCCTGGTGCGCCGCATAGGCATCCAACCCTGACTGTAACACAGGGGATAGCCGCGCGCCCCACACTCCCCGCTGTCCCTCCCACCAGTTCGCCCTCCACTCCAAAAAGCGCATCACACACCTCATTTACTCCTGCAAAAGCTGGACCTCGGTCCAGCGTACCTTCCGCGCCAGCGCCTTAGACCAATCCACGCGCACAGCTAACATAGCTGTCGTCAATATAATGGTGCCCTGATGAAGCAGGGAGACTTACATTCATGCAGGTCGTCCTTGTTCTCTCCAGGCCCGCCACGTGCGGTCCAAATCCAGGAGAAGGTCTTCTTCACCTTCGCCTTCCGTGATGGCTCGTTCTTGTGGCAGAATCTACCAGTCCCGATCTTCCCCAACCGGTGCCGTGCCTTGGAATCCGCTTCCTGCTCCTCGTCCAGGCTTATGTCTGCCGCCGTCAGCTCCCGGAATCCTTTTTTTTCACAGTACACCCTCCCCTTCAGCGTGCCCAGTGCCTTCCACGCTCGCCGGTACTTGGCGACTATCATGTCGATGCGCTCGCCAACTTGTGCGATCAGCGTGTTGGATCGAATCGACTGCCTCTGCCCCACAACGTGGCTGTTCCGGAACTGGACGAAGTGCCGTTTAGAATGCAGGCGTCGGCAGAGGTTGTCGAGGGCGTTCGAACACTGCGCCTCACGCAACTTCACCTCCTTGTCCGTCAATCCCTTTACGCATCCCCGCATGCGCTGCGATTCCCTCAGTTCACTCGGCATCCACAGCACGACGTCCTCTGGGTTTAATGGCACCGCATCGGCGTCCCGCGCCTCCTCCTCGTCTTCCAAAGCCTGTGTTGCCGCCGGCATATGTTTTTCCCGGAGGTCGCGGAAGGTGGGCAGCTTCGACATGAAGCTGAGCCAGAACTCCTCCACGCGATTGTTCTGGTCCGTTATGAGAACTCTGCTTCCCCTCAACTCGCTCTTGATCCGTCGCCTGGCAATCGTGATCAGCGGCGAAGCATACTGTTGAGAAAGACGCTTACTGAGTCTCCTCAAGTTGCATCCCGGCGACCAGGAACGCAGTGGCCCCCTTGCTGTGCACGCTCGCTGCTGTGTCCACCGTCTCCTTCGCTTCGTCCTTCTTCAGTTCAAGGCGCACGGAAACCTCGGACGGTCCACCTGCAAATCTCAGTCAGCATCTCTAGGTTCTCTCGCAGAAAATACTCTATGCACTCCTCTTCCCTCCCTTTGGCTCGTAGGGGTTCTCCTTCGTCCGGTTCACATTATATGCATTGACCTTCGCCTGCCATTCCTTCCTCAAGTCCGACCTCAATGTATTGTTTATTTGCACAAAAGCCGCAACTTGGACGTCGCGTTCTTCAATGGCAACCACCAACTTTCGCGCCAGTGTATCCCCTAAGTAAGAAATGAGCTGTATTAGTCGCGCGCAAGTAGCCACAACTTACCTTGACTTATATTCTTTTCGAAGTTGTGATGATCAATCTTGTCCTCCAGCGCGTCATGTCTCGCACCGTTCCCCATCTCCTTTGTCGCCCATCCGACCAGATTCAGCCCCGACCACGTACGCTCGATGCCCTCGCCGTCTGAGCCATAGCTGTAGTATATAGACAAAAAATTGTGGCGCCAGCCACTGGATCAAATACCTATACTTCTGGAGCTAGCCACCTTCCAAGTAGTGCCTGAGACGCGCCCTCGCGGGGCGCCCGGCGGTTTTTTCGGGCTCTTTCCGGGCCCGGAAACCCCTTTATTTGCTCCCTATTTGGTCCTCCCAGAATAAACCAAAAAGCGGCGAATCACTGGATCAATGAGTAGAAAGTAGATCAATTGACCAAAAGTATGAGCACAGCCTTCATCAAGCTTATCATACGGCTCTCCTATGAATCCCCTCCTGCCCTCTATGCGTGCTCGATGTGCGCCATCGCATCCTCGATGTGCGCCCTCCCGCCTTCAACGTGCGCCCTCCCGCCTTCGACGTGCGCCCTCCCGCCTTCGATGTGCGCCCTCCCACCCTCAATGTGCGCCTCCCGTTTTCGATGCGTGGCTCCCGGCCTTCAACGTGCGCCCTCCCGCCTTCGACGTGCGCCCTCCCCGCCTTCGACGTGCGCCACTCCCGCCTTCGATGTGCGCCCTCCCAACCCTCGACGTGCGCCTCCCGTCCTCGATGCGTGGCTTCCGCCCCCGATGTGCGCCTTCTCGCCCTCGATGTGCGCCTTCCCGATGCGGGCCCTCCCGCCCTCGATGTGCGCCCCTCCCGCCATTGACATGCGACGTGTGCCTCCCGCCCTCCATCCGCGGCTTCCCACCCTCAATGTGCGCCCTCCCGCCATCGACGTGCGCCTCCCGCCCTCGATGTGCGCCTCCCGCCCTCGACATGCGCCTCCCGCCCTCGATGTGCGCCCTCCTGCCATCGACGTGCACCTCCCGCTCTCGATGTGCACCTCCTCGCCCTATATGCACGCCTCCCACCGTCCTACGCGCCATTTCTTCCGCGCCCTGAATCATTTCACCCCGTAATTACTTGTACATCCTTACTCTCTTGCACAAGTCATTTTACGAGTTGTCATCACTTAATGATTTAAAACAAATTCCAGCGGTAAAGTGTACCACTCAAAAGTATGCGACAACATGTAAAAACCATAGTCCTGGCCACGCATCTATTTCTGCACTACTTACGGCCTTTCCTCCCCTTCGGCGCGGGAAGTGCACTCTCAAGACCCTCCATCATCCACATCACGTCCTGCACCGCCCTCTCCCATTTCTCCCGATTCCCGGCGTCCCAGGCACTGCCGCCTCTGTGCCCCATTGCGCTTCTTGCCGTCCCCCAAAAATATAGACTCGCCACGACGCATAAGCAGCCGTTCTGCCCGGGGAACCACAACGACTCGAAGTCCTCCCCGTGAGTCCCACCGATCTCCCACTCCCCATCCGCTGTGTGCTTGCGCCACTCCGGCTGAAGGGAATCCCACCAAGTCCGCCATCTTTCGCTGTACCCCGCTATATTTGTGATGTTCGCGTCGTAAGGTCCTTTCGATTTTGTACCCCGCGCCGCCCTGATCCACGCCCCGACTTCCACTGGGCGAGACACCTTGGAGACCCCCTCCCGCGGATTCACCTCCCACCCGAACTTCGTCTCCACGCGTATCAAGGTCTCCAGCAACGCGCGGAAATGACACCCGAGATCCACCACGGAGAGGACTCGAATGGTATTCAGCAGCCAAGGTGCGCAGTCCGTGGGGAACTCGAACAGCGGGGGGCGCAGGCGGAGGCGCGGGCGGGGGCGTGGGCGGGGGCGGGGGCGGGGGGCGTGGTAATCGTCAGCAAGGGCGCAGGCGGGACCGTGGTAGTTTGTGGCTGCGGCGGGCACAGGGGGGGCTCTGCTACAGCCGCACGTCCGAAGAACGCCGAAGCCGTGGCTGAAGGCGTCGGGGCCCGTTCCAAGGGTCGGGGGTGCTGGCGCCGTCCCCCTCACTTGCGTCGGGGGCGGGGTGGGGAGCTTGGTAGGGGCGGGCAATGTGAGCTTCGGCGCCGAAGCCGCATGCGATGGCGAGCGGCGACCGGCGCGGGCTCACCCGCGGCGCGCCGGTGGAGGTCGGTGGTGTGGTGTCTGTAACGACGACGCTGGTGGTAGGAACGGGTTTGGGGGTCGAGGATGGGAGGCGTCGCCACCGCAGCCGCTGCTGCCGTAGCCTCCGCCTCAGTCGCTGCTGCCGTGGCCTCCGCCTCAGCCAGGCGGCGCGACTATTTCTTGCCGGGGAAGTGGTCGGGTATGTCCTCCCCCCCTCCGCGCTTGCGTTTTACTGGCGTCTTTTCTTCCGGCCCGTGCTTCTTCTTGCGTTCCCCCCCCGGCGTTTCCTCTGCGTTATCACGCTTGCGCTTGACCGGCGCTTTCTTCTGCGCAGCGTCCCCCCCCCCTTTCGCCTTCGATCCTGTGTCGGTTGGGTCCACGGCCGGCGCATCGGCCCCACCCCGCTGTTTCTTCTTCTTCTTGCGCGCCGCGGCTTTGCCATGTTTCTTCACGCCCGACGTCTCCCCATCGGAGCCAGAGTCGCTGTCCGAGGCATTCGAATCCGTGGACGAGTCGTCGTCGTCTGAAGCGGGCGAAATTGTGAACTTGGCGCCATCGAGACCCGCGGGCAGCGCCGCTTCTTCGCTATCCTCTTTGGCTAGCCAAAATACATCAGTCTTCACGCGGTAATCATTTTGGGCTATTGCTTACTGAAGACGGTCTCCAAATACTCCTTCATGAGCCCCAGTACCCCGTTGAATCTTTCTTTGGCCCATTGAGGGAAGTGCGCCCCCACCGCCGATCGATTTCGTCCGTAAGAAATGCTGAAGAGGATGTCAGCCCCAGAGAACAGCAAGCACAATGTGTGACCTACTGTATCGTGCGCAAATCACCTCCGTACTTCGGCATTGGCCCACCCAGAATCAGAACGGAGTGCAATCCAGTTCGTTCATGGATCCCCTGGAGAATCGGGGCTACAAATGAGCCAATATTCTCGATGCATCTATAGGAAATACGTCAGTTATCTCTCGTTGTGCCCTGGCGCAAAGACTCACTTGTGGCGATCGGCTGGGGTCTTTGACGCAGTGTCCTTCAGCGCCTTCTCGTAGTCGCGGCGCGCCCCTTCCGCCTCCGCCTTAGCACGCGCGGCATAGCCCGCCTGGTCCGCGTCCGGTAACGCCAAGAATACCTCGCGCGCAATCTTGGCACGAAAGGGCGCGTTGGGCTCCTTGGCTGTCTGGACGCTGCTGCCGGCTGCTGGGGTCTCCGCCCAGCGGGCTTTCACAACCGGGTCGATGACTTCCGCATAGGCTTCGCGCATTAATTGTTGGTACGCTTGACGCGCCTTTGGCGGCGCATTGACTCCAGAAAGTTTTGCAAGAAGAATGGCCCAGGGGTCTTTTGTGGAGTCCACCCTCGTCCGTACGTGTCTGCGCAGACGTTTGACGCGGTACTTCAGCCACCTCCGAATGCGCTGGGGAATGATTAGTCACGGTCACACGACGGCTGTCTCGTCACGTACAGCATCCAGCTCATCCATCCTCGCGAGGCGCCGGGCTGTTTCCTCAACAGAAATATTCTCCAGGGGGGGCAACTTGGCTGTGGAGTCGAAGGCTGGGAGAGGTGTTGCGGGCTCTCGTGGTCCAAGAGCCGCCAACTGATTCTGGCGTGAAACTCCTTGCAGACCTGCTGAAAGTAGTCGCGCTCGGCACGCCAGCCGCGCTCTAAGGCGTCGGCGTACGGCTCAATGTGGGGCTGGAGGACTGTTTCTCTCGCTCCTTCGGCCCAGAGACGCAAATTCTTGCGATTTTCTTTCGCCATACGTTGCCGTTTTTTGGTCATCCTGCAGTCTCCGTCAATATTGCCAGCACCCTCTCGCACAACACACATACCTTTCACTCTTGCCAATGTCGAAAACAGCGCAGCCCAAATCGGAACGTGTCACGTAGCGTCTTACTGGTTCCGTGATATTCCCCAAACAACGCAGCCACTTTCCCGGGTCTTCCTCTCCTCAACCAATCTCATCGCATCTTTGAATCGTTCCATCTTTCGCTTCTACGGTCCCTGGCGGAGTTTAAACTTGCAAACAAAAGCTCGCACCGCAACGCGTCTTTCCTCCCCCCTTATTTACTCTGCTCACACTCCCTTTCTCAATCTTCTATGACTCGTCTCCTTCAGTCCGTTCCCGCAGCCTCCGATGCTGCGGGAGCGTCTCAAACTGGCACCCCGGCAGTCCAAGGTTTGTTGTAATTTTTTCACTCCAAACACCTTTCTCACTCTCAGCAGCATCCGCAGCGCCCCTCCCAGTCGTGCTGTCGCCGGCGCCAGTCGTAGTAGCTCCGCCGCCCGTACCCGTCGCACCAGGGCCAGCTCCGCCCGCCGCGCCTGCGCAGGCTCTCCCTGGTCCCACCACTGCGCCCCAGGTGTTCCACCTGCTCAGCCACGCCGCCAACGCTGTCGCTACCACCGTCAACGCCGCGACTGTTCCCCCTGCTCGTTAGTCCTTCCCTTTTTTCCTCTACCCTCACTCAGCTCATCTTGCAACGCAGCCCCCGCTGGCATCAGCATGCAGGGCCCCTGGGTCGCCGGCAATCTCTACGGTGTCGTGCCCGGCGGTCCGCTCACCCCCGTCCCGGACCATTCCGAAAAGTGGTACGCAATCACCAAAGGGCGCTTTGTCGGTGTTACCTCCAGTACCGCCATTGCCGACGGCGCTGTTAGTTGTGTTTCTCATGCCCTCCGCACCGGGTATTCCAGCCAGGCGGCAGCTCTGGCCGCCTTCAACAGTGCTCTTGCGCTCAATCTCGGCTTGGTCGAGGTCATTGGATGTAAGCCCGCCGTCCCCCTTTTTTTTTTGGTATTTGTGCTCACTTCCTCTCCAGGAGGTCGCCCAAATGAATCACCATCGGCCACCGTAATACACTGTAGACTAGTTTGCTCCAGGCGGCCCTTTTCCCCTTGAAATATAAACTTTTGTGTCGTTTGGCTCTCGTCGTCCCTAATCCCCATTAAGGTTTCTCAAATCGGATCTACGCAATCTAGAACTCACCACGGCGCTTTTCTGTGCCCGATAAGGAACTGAGAAGCACATGTGAACTCACCACGGGCCGCGGATGTGATCGATGCTGTGCGCTGCAGCGCTTCGAAAAAGGTTCGAAATCATGAATCAGCCGGTCGACCAATCTCACGCCGGTATAATGGCGGCCCCCATATGTTTTCCTTTTTCCGCGCTGACGGATCCCCACCACTCTCTGCGATCCCTCGCACGCGCCATCTTAATGGGTTAACCTGCTTATCTCTGAACCTGCGACGTTCCCCCCATGAACGACCTTCCGCCTGATTATGACAACGACGAACTGGCCCAGTTTACTTGCCAGTTTGTCAGACCTTCGCCTCGCCCCGCCTCAGCAAGAAACCCCACCTCGCCCACCTTCACCACCCCTATCCCTATCTCCTGGGACTCCACGTCGCCCCACGCGAACCTATGCGTTTCATTCGCCACCAAATCTGTGCACACCTCCGCTTGGTAACCGCCATCATGTCTCTATCGCCCAAGTCATCATCCTTATCAAGGATTCTAGGTCGGAAGCCGCTGAGCAAACTCAGGGGTCCCTGGTGGTCGCGTGCGTCGAGTGGATAAACCCCAACTCCAGGTCGCCAGAAAAAACGCGGCTATGTTGGTTTTACGGGCGCATCCCCCGGTGTGTACGCCCATTGGTACGTCTGTCTATACCATCCTCACCGCATGCTCATATCTCTCGAGGAATGGTCCCCACGGCGCGGAGGCTCAGGTGAAGGGCATCAAGGGCTCCCTTTATCAGGGCTACACCCTTCTGGAACAACGCACCGAGGCATTCAACTACGCTCGTGCTCGAGGCTGGACCGCCCCTCGAACTTCGCGGCCGCCCAGCCCATCATCAACATCGGCCATTGTAACACTCCCCACGCCCAGCGCTTCGCCCCCCGCGTCGGGCGAACTAACCCACGCTGCTTTGTACGAGCCCGGATCCAGCGCCGACAGCAAGTGGCATATCGTATACGCTGGGATAACCCCGGGCATATACCGCTCCTTGTATGCCCCCCCTTCCTGTACACTCGAATCTACTAACCCTCTCTCCCGCAAGCCTCGAATGCGCTCTCAACACTATTGGTCTTAGTTGTGCCGTGTACGACTCGCCACCCTCCCGCACAGAGGCGATAGCGCGATGGCAGGAAGCCGTAGATGCAGGCCGTGTTCGTACTCTTACCCACCCATATATCGTTCAGTAGCCGTCATTATTTATTTGTCCCGCTTCACATTCAATGACACAGTTTATTATCCGAAAGACTACTACCACACGCTCTATTCCCACAAGTAGTCGTCGCCAGCACGGTCGCATAACCACGCTCGCACACCAAGTGAGCCCCGCGTTAAATATAAGTCCCTGCGCCGATGGGCTGGCATGAAAATGGTCAGTCAGAGAGCTGCCCCTGTGACGACGTGTTCGAGACGTACCCAGATCTGACGAAAGACCGCATTCGAGCAGTCTTAGAGCGCTCTTCTCTCTGTCTCGCTCCCTCGCGGGCGGCGTCTTCGACTGCCTGCAACCTGGCGCGATGAGTTTGCTCGCGCCTGGAACGTCGTTCCTGCCTCAACTGAGTCAGTCGTTCTGCAATTCCTGTCTGGCTAGCCGAGTTTCGTCGTCGATAGACGCCACCGAGTCTTCCTCGGAAGACTGGTACCCATCTATTTCCGACAGACGCAAAGGGCGGGGGCTTTCCGTTTCCGGGCGACTGCAGCGCGAGGGACTCGATGGGGGAGCGAAGCGGGGTGGAATGCGCCTTGAAGTTGAGCCACGACTTCCTGCTGATAGGCTGGATCCCTACACAATGTCCTGTACACCGTTAGAAAGTGCATGTACATGTCGTAGCGCAACATACCAATTTTCTTTGTCGTCGTCATTCGCATCTCCGTCGTTCTCATCGAGCTCGCTGGGAATGGTCAGAAAAGGCACCACGTATGTGACTCGCGTCGTAACAAATTGTCGGAGCTTCCTCACTTGAGTCCTCGTCGTGCTTGTTACGCTTGGGCGGATCCCATTGGCGCTTGTTACTGCTGCCCTCGCCCAACCTGTGATGCAGCTCAGACATGGGAAGACCTGGGAATGAAATAAAGCGCACCGGCTTTGAGCCATCCTTAGCCTGCTTTTCTCCCGCATTCGGGGGTTCCTTACATACGCAGGCGCAGGTCAGCATTACTTTTACTCCGCAAGAAATTGAGCGGACATTGCATAATACCGCGCGAGGCTTCACGGCGTCGTGCAGCCTTCTTGGCCGTCTGGGCCGTATCAAAGGACCTGGTTAAGAATTAGCGGGGATTACATGGAGATGGTAGGCATAGCACTGCCTGTTGCGTTTTGTGCGGCTCCTTTGCGCCGACCCATGTCGCAGTGTGAGGAAGAGGATCTCAGAGCGTGTGTCACGAAACACTTCCCAATCCGGATGGGCGCACCGTTTGCCTCATTTCGTTTCCTCTTGCTCTCTGCAGTAAGCCTTACGCACCCAATAGACCATTGTGAGGAAAGATATGGCACATACAAAACACATCTGTGCTTTTGACGCAGAAATTTGGCGACCTTTTGGTGGAGCGATGTGAAAGTGTATTGAGAGTCGCTGAGTCTTACTGTGTTTGATGAACCCTTCAGACGCCATTTCGAGCATCTCAAAAAATAGACTCATCAACATACCTCGCTTTCGCGTAGGCGAACAAAGGGTTACCCCCCTGCATCTCGAATATCCATGTAGCGGACCTGGTCGAGGAAAGACAGCCCACTTGTGAGCCGTTTACATTGTTTTGGATGAATATAGACTTAGCCGGGCTCTGGCTGCTGCAACTTTGAACATACAGGGGGGTATGGTTTTGAATATGGAACGTGGTGAAAGCCGTTATATGGTCCGCGCCTGTCTCGTCGTCGAGCTATCGAGGGAAACATTTGTTCGAGTCCTTGGAACTGTAATCGAACGTGACTCTGGACGCGTTGTCGTCTTCCGGGAAGCCAACCCATTTGCCTCCGCGGGAGTAAATAATTTAACCTGGGCAAATAGAGGAGTAGCACATTTATTTCTCTCGTCGCTCGACCGTATCACGAACGTCTTCCTAATTGGGAACGAGCACATTTTCCCTCAGAGACACTCACGCACCAGGAATGGATTGCGGCGATTTTACTTTCACGTTCCAAGTCTCCCTTCCGACCGCGCAGCCTCCTACTTCGACAGCACCAGCGACCGCCATCTTTGCCAGGGGAGGTCCGAGCTCCCTGCACGCCTCATCACAGTCTCGATATCGTGCGAGGTGCGCAGCCCATCTCCACTTTGAAGTTCCATCGACTGGTTCCAGGAATTCAGAATTGGAGAAGACGAAGGCTCGCGAACGTATGCGCCGGCTTCGTGAAAACAGGACGACGGAGAAGGAAGAGCAACTCCGACGCCGGAATTCTTCCCAGAAACTGCGAGCGTCGTGAGTCCTCCAGCTAGTACGCGCAGGATCAGCTTTAACCTGATGCCAGGAAAACCTTTGCGGCGTTCCGCGAGTACGTCACCCCTTTCATGATGTGGGTCAGGACGGACGACGAGGATCCCCAGGATGTCGCGGCGTACAATGAGTTCCTATATGGGCTCACGCAAACCCAGCCGGGCGAGATGACTGAGCGCGAGCTTATGTTTCTCTATACCCACGTAAACCCCAGGCCGACCACCAGCTTGGACGAGTTTCGCCAGCACGTTCGCGAGCATTTCTTCTACGTCGTTATCGCCAACGAAGACCAGGACGCACTCACCGCGTACGCCCAGTTCATCAAGAACAACACTCCCTCGGCATCCCGTGTCTTGTCGGACGACGACCTCGAGTTTCTATTCCGCCACGTCTCTCCAGCGCCAGAGAGCATAGATGATGATGCTGGGGGTCGGGACTGATCCCTCCTTCGTCGTGGGACATGTAGCAGCGGAGAGAGGATGAATTTATGGCATTGTGTCACTGTGTGTCGTGTGTACTAACTCTCGATCATCGCTCCCCACGGACGGAACTCGCCCACGTAAGGCTCTGCGACGTTCCATCATCACCACCTGCCTGTACATAATATCGCCCCCTCCTCTCCCCGCCCCCCTTCACTCCTCTTCATGGTTTGTGTAGAAGTCTCGCTTGGCCCAGAGGTCTCCCCCGCCTCACTTCACCTTGAGTCAGTCTTGTGTTCCGGGACCCCTGACCGTCACCAACTTCGCGCCACAGGCAGGCCAAGCTCGAAATAACGAGGGCGCGAGCGCGGGAGCGGATGTCTAGGTGCGTCAACCTGGGCCTTCAGTCTTTCGCCCATGCTCACATTTGCGTTTCGGCGAAGACGGCGCGCGACTATCAAGAGTTTATCTGCTGAAGTCCAGGAAGAACTGTACGAACGAGCTCGTCTTTCGAGAGCGAAGTACCGCGCCCAGTGAGTCTCATAGACTACCCACGTCACTGGTTTATTGACCTTATCTACGCTAACTTAGACATCGTACTCTATTGAAGCACAAAGAACAGAGCCGGCGCATAAAGTGAGTCGATACGATCAGTCACCTATGTGTGGCTCACATCCAATTTTTTTTACAGACGATTCACGGAGCTGCACGGCTGGGGAGAATATATCAAGCGTAAACGAACTCGTCAGGCGAAGCCCAAACCCTCACCTCCGAGTCCGGACCAAAACGCACCCGGGCGTCCTAAGATCAATTGATGCCTCCTGCCGTCTGTCATAGTATTGTGCATACTCCTCAGAGCTAGCTGTCTAGAGCCCGTTTCTTAGTCTTTAAAGCAAGAGCCCGTTTCATGGTCTTTTAAAATCTTGTATTTGTAAAAAATACAAGACATCTGCGACGGATTTTACGGTAGCGACGGATAACAAAAGTGGCGTGGTTACGAGCGGTCAACGATGGGAAAACGGGGGAAAACCAAGCCCTCCCAGCTGTAGTCCACCTGGCTGAGGTCGCGCCAATCGGGGAAGTCGTGAGCTATGCCAGCCTCGAGGTCGTAGTTGCGGAAGGGAGGGCTGGTAATAGTGCTGCGGCAGGAGGGGCACGACCAGCGGTATTCGAGCGATACACGGATGCAGCGGTAACAGTGACTGTGGCCGCACTGATATCTGGTGTAGGTGTGATGCTTCAGTAGGTGTAGCGAACTTCTGCAGAGGACGTACGAGACAGGATGTGATTTGACTTGGAGACAAATTCCACATGTTTGATGGGTCCGAGTGGTCTCGCACGCCGGCGGTGAAATGCCATTGAGAAGCAGGTCGTCCGGTTCCAAGGATGGAAAGCGGGGTGCGCGCCAGCCATAGCCGGCGGCGCCCCGGGCGCTGCGCGGACGCACCCGCGTCGCCGAGTTGTGCGGCCGCGGGGCCACTGCCGCAGTAGAGCGCCTAGCCACGGTTGCGACGGCAACGACAGCAGACTGGGCTTCGCGGCGAGCACGGTAGATGCGGTAGCGAACGTCCATGGGAGTGTGTCGCGTTATCGGGAGGCCGGCGGTGTTAGGATCAGCAGTGGTTCTGGCTGCAGTAGCAGAGCCAGAACCACTGCCGACGTGGGCGAGGGTGGCGTTCAAATTGTATTTGCCTCGCGTGTGCTGAACGATGCTCGAGGGCGGACCCTTATTGATGAGGCGGAACTCGGGAGGGACGCTTGCAGCTGTCAGAGTCGCCATCTCAGCGGGCGCTTTCTGCTGCGTACGCAGATAGAAACGCACATGCATCACGGGCCGCTCTGATTGAGGACACAGTGCGCCGGGTCGGAGTGGTGCCCAGTCGTAACGTGGTATCGGCTTGGTGTTGTTTTTTCCGTCGGCGAGAAGGGCCTGCGGTGAAAGACGAGGTTAGCGGAAAGTTCGAAGATGAAGGCGAGAGGGGACGCACTGGGTGGGAGAGTAAACGGGTTGTCAGCAGTTCCTGGTCCTGTTAGCGCAGACATAGTCCAGTCAGGAATCAGGATGGGGAATGAGATCTTGAGGGCCGGTCAGCTGGGGGCGCACCTTTTTAAATGTTTCCGGCTATGGGTTTTCCCAGCGCGAGGAGCGCAGTCACAGGCTTTCCTAGCGTGGCATAATTTCAGGGCAAAAACCGGCAAAATAAGAGAGACAAGAGAGGAAGGCAAGACAGAGACATGTTTGTACATATTTGTTTTGTGGCTACTTTTGGAAGTCGTGCATATTACTGTACATGCCCAACGCCGTCTGCATGCGAGCATCGCGAATGCGGTTCCGGGCATCGTGCGCTTCTCTCCAAGCTGTCGCCTCGAAATTGGCCTCGGACATAAACCCATTCTCCGCATACCGAAACAGCGCGCCCTGCGAATACTGGCTGAAGCTGTAACGTCTTTCCCATGGGCGAATGGCCGTGAACGAATAATGCATGAACGCAGCCGGGAACAAGAATGTTGCCCCAACCGGAAACTTGATAACGAGCTTTTCGTCCCATAGAATCAGCTCACCTCCGAATCGAGAATCATATGTCCCAAGACTGGTGAGCCCGCGCCAACCCCAGAGCATGTCGCGATCATCGAGGCGGGGTGGAGACTCCGCGGATCCTAGGAAGAACTCCGACGCCGCGAACGCTCCTCCCGAGAAATTGTCGCGTAGACGAGGGCTGGCGAGGTCGTCAGCTGCGTTTGCGAGGAGCTTTTGCTTGGTGCCTGCGACATGGCCCCACAGTCGTGGCGCAAAATGAGAGTATACATCTGATGGGGGTAAGCTGATTTAAGACTGACGACTGTAGAAACTTACTGTTTTGCAAGGCCGAGAGCTGGTGGAAGGCCGGCGCGTGGGTGATATTGAAGATCTCGACCAGATTCTCGGTGCTAGTGTGCCGAACATTCCTAGGTCTCTGCGGGTTGCGTGTCACAGAGAGGCAGGGTAACTTGCGCGGTACTCACAACGTTGAGGGGCCCGTATCCGCTGTACTCGATGCCCCAGCGGATGGAGTCTGGAGTGTTCCCGTCGATGGGGAGGCTGTCGAAATCGGTGCTCGCTGAGAGGTTCTTGATTTCATTGGTGGCCTCATGCACGACACGGTTCCAGTCCGTTCTCTCGCAAGGGGTGTCGATGAGAACGCCGACCACGCGTCCTTTCTTGTCTGCGATAGGAGTCGGGCTGCAATGTGCTGTGTCAGATCTTATTTATAGCACGGGAAGTAGCTCGACTCACCCTTCCCACTCTAGGACGGCCTGAAACTGGAAGCTTTCCAGCTCTGTACGAGTGTAGACGTGCACCGGGTTGGAGATTGGACGGTATCCAGGCGTGGGCGGAAGCACAGTGCGCCTACCATCAGCAGGAATCCTATATGGACCACAGTCGTGGAGGAACGCCGAGGACCACCGGCCGGATGATGTCGCATGAACAGGCGCGTCCCCGACGACGTAGCCGTCACTGTCGGCGTCCGAGTCCGCCATCGTGTCGTCGGAATCCTCGGAATGGAGGCTAACCTCGGTGTCGCTGTCGGATTCCTCGCTTGGGGCGTCGTGGTGGAGGAAGTGCGGTGGCGCTGTGGATTCGCCGCGGTAGTAAGGCTCCGTGTTTTCTCGGTGACGCATCATGTCGAGCTCGCAGGCCAGGATATTTCTGAGGTCCGTGGTTCCACAGGATTGCCGGACGGGCGGGCGGAATGGTCCACAGAGGCAGGGGCACGAGGGAAAGGTAGTGGCGGAAGTGGGTCTGGCATGCGCGGGGGAAGTGGAGGGACGGTAGCTGGCGCCGAGCGCGAGCGCGACGCTCGTGAAGGCGTCTGCAACCGTTTGATTCTGTTCCCGAGAGGATTACATGTAAAGTGGGGGACTCGTGAAATTCTCAAGTTTGCATTGACCGCGCTATAGGAAATGTTTTGCCTGGATTTTCTGCGTAGCCGGCGCGGGGGTCCTGCCACGAGCCACAGGAAAAAATGCAGCGCCAATGCCTCGGGAGCATCACGGTCATGCAGGGCCTTCGGCGAAAGCGTCGTCGCCGATCGGCCCCCGACAGCCCCAAGTGTGTAACGTGAGACTCAGAGGTTCCGCATCCAGCATTTATTGTGGTATTTAGCGCTAATGATGCACTTCGGACGGCGCGTGCCTGGGAGCGGCTGTTCCGAGGACGCGATTTTGAGATGAAAACTCGGCTAGCCATGTGTGGTGAGTTCCAGCCATCAGATGCGACCTGTTTAGGCGATGCTGGAATGACCCATGGTTCCTATCCCTAGAAACGGATAACGGAAAAGGGATGTCGCGAGACATGGAAGGGACCATCAGCAGCTGGAAATCCTTGGCGTGCGCGGCAGCGCATTTCGAAGACCGCAAGGTCTGGCAAGGTAAGTAGTACTAGTGGCCTGTCGCGAAAAGTCCTCAAACCAATTCACTCCCCTCGGTCGAAATGTTTGAAAATCCATGTAAGTTATTGTACTGCATCGACGCAGGGAGCTCATCTATACTGCAGGCCGTGCTCTCATCGTGTATCAACAACCAGCGGTGGTTATGGGGCGCATGATATCCTACCGAGAACCGGGCACCGGTGGACGCCATATTGCCCAGGACTTCACTATGAGACGCGCGACACGTGGATTGCAAATGGGAGAGCGGTACGTATCAAATGGTGCGCCCGTACCTCACCGGGCTGACGTTCACAGGTTTAGGGATATTGACTTACAGCTCGAGCGCTACTGGGCGACAGATGACGATGTTTTGAAGTCTTGTGCAAAGTCTAGGTGCGCACTTTTTTGTCTTGGTCCCTCGTTCAAGGTCACTGATTGCAACACGCAGCATGTTTATAACGTACGATATCAGTTGCCAGTGGGGCAGGTGGGTGGACAAATGCGGGCTTTCGCCCTGGAACACGCATGGCGAGGGTATCGAGCGTGCATGGACTTCCTTTGTGCCGGTGAAGGCCGAGCGCGGCCCGCCTACGTTTACTCGTTCCAAATTATAGACTGGCGCAGCTTTTCGTTAAATAAATAATGATTTCCTATTTCTTTCCAGCTATTGCCTATTTTCTTCGCTTTGACTTCAGCACGTGACAAACAAACAGACTACCACAAGCTCATCCACGCTACCACCATGAGCCACCCCGATTCTCTGGCTCCTTGGACCTCTGTCAACGAGCCATTCCTGGCGCCGATTCCGCCTCGCCCACCGACCGCTTCACTTACCTTGGTGAATCCGACCTGCGACGAATGTGACGCATCTGCCACGCCGTTCCTGATTAGTTGTGACACTTGCAAGCAAATCCTGTGCGGCCCCTGTTGCATAGCCGCGCACCAGCTCGAGCCATTGCACTTTATTAAGGTTCGTGTTTTGTTGCTGATCAAAATTTATGCCAGATGTAACCGAAATTCGACTTTCCAGCAGTGGACGGTTGGGGAGGGCGGCGTTGCTGCGACCCTGGCTGGGCTGGGCTTCGTTTACCAACTGGGGCATCAGGGCGCTCCCTGCAGCAGCGCTGGACCGGAGATTCACTCAACGAGGGTCGTTGCCAGCCACGGCGTACAAACCGTCCACTATCGAGTCTGCCAATGCGGGGGCCGTTCTGATCGGGAGCAGTTGGCGGATGCGGGTTGGCGCCCTTTGGACGATGGGGTGATGGATAGTGAGAGGCCTTCCGCCTGCGCAACGTCCGACTTTTTGCGAATTATGGGCACATTGGGCAAGGTTTGAATATATCGCTGTCTCACACTGTCGCGTGCCCTGTGTATAGGCGCACGGCGGTAATCCGTATTCTCCTGCAGTTTGTGAGCATCCGGAAATTACTGGGGCCGGAGGACTGATGGGTATGATTCTAGGTCGCCACAAGGTTTCCACAAGCTTCTACTTGGGGATCCTTTTGCCGACGATCTCGCCACGGATGTATGGCGATAACCAGGAATCTGGTGCACATGCATTACCAATCCCCTTTCAGGATCTTCCTAGAGCACACAGAGAGCACAACACAACGATGCCGCCTCTCCCAATTTTTTTTTTGGGCTCGCTCTTTCTGGCCGCCGCAGTCTGTCCCCCGATATACAGCCCACGCCAAGTTCAGTCCTCCCGCACACACATCTACATCATGTCCGAAGAACCTGGCACGCTGAGTTTCCGCCGCTCGCGTATTGTGGACGCTGCCGTGGGCTTCGACACCGCTGAAACGACCACCGACGTCACCGCCGACCGCGGGGTCTATATTTCCAACGACGGCATGCGCAGAGTCCACGAACTTCTTAATATCGGTCAGAAGCGGCGCCGCTTACGCCCTACGCAGCTCTCCGATTCTCTTGCTCACTGGATCCCGGTAAACGACGAGGATCTCAATTTTACGGACGATCCCGCGTTGCTGGTGGAAATGGAGAAGGTTTCGGGGAGCGAGAAGCGCAAGCGTTATGAAAGTTCGGTTCGTCGCGCCTCTTATTTGATGGACATTTTGTTGACCCAGCACCCCGCCATCAGGATGATCCCATGGCGCAATGGCGTCAGCATAAACAGTTTTTTTTGGACGAGACCTTGCGCCGTGAAGGCTTGAGCTCCAAGCACTGTGGCCTCTGCAAGGATGAGGTCGGGACCGAGGAGCGCGAACGTCTCTTCCGCTGTGTCGAGTGCGGCGAATTCTTACAGTGCCAAGACTGTTGCGTGGATCGTCATCAACTGACCCCGCTGCATTTCCTCAAGGTGCGCTGGTGTTTTGGGTTCAGAGCCTCGGGTATTGATTGCGACCACAGGAATGGACTGGGGCCTTTTGGGAGCCGACAACTCTCCTGTCCCTGGATCTCGTATACCAGATCGGTCACGAGGGGCTTCCGTGTCCTCGCCCTGCCCCGGCAGTCTTGTCGATGGTGGTGATTGACACCACCGGCATTCACAGCGTCAAATTCCGATACTGCGCCTGCGACAGGGGTCGGTCGCTCGATAATCTCACCCAGCTGATGCGCAATGGATGGTATCCGGCCACTCTCACCGACCCGGCAACCTGCGCCACCTTCAACGTCCTCGACATGTTTCGCCTCTTGACTGTTACAGGCAACGTCAACGCGCGGGACTTCATGACTACCCTGGAGCGCCGGACGGACGCCTTGGGCGCTTCTGGAATGAAGTCAGCGCAAGTACCCGTAAGTCCATTTAATCATGGACCAGTGATGAATGAAGCTGAAACGGGCAAAACAGGATCGAT
>JARGYA010000439.1:0-109098 GCA_029204335.1 Mycena vulgaris
GTCCTGCGCCTTGGCCTCTTTGCGGACCCGGCACGGACGGGCATCCACGAGTTCTCGGTGGAGCGGACCATGTGGAGGCCGTCGAAGTCGAGCGGCTGGTCGTCAATCGTGTCGTCGCCGTCGCTGTCCGAGTCGGTGTCGTGCATGTGGTACGCGCGCGAGACGAAGGTGGCGAGAGTGACAGCGAGGGAGGCTGCTGCTTGTGGACGATAACGACGGGGTCTCTTGAGCGTGACGCAGAGACGAGGTGCTGGGCGGGTGCAGCGACACCGAGAGGCTCGTGGGCGAGGACGGCGGCGCGGAGGGGCGAAGGGCCATGGCGGACGCGAGCCTGACGGGTCCCGAAGCGCGCGGACACAGGGTCGGTATCGAGTTGCGTGCGAAGGTGGACGCGCTGCCAAGGAAGGAGTGAGTCTCAAACATAGACAAGCGCTGCGATTGAGAGATACCGGACGACCTTGAATGCGGCGGAACCTTTGAAAACGCGACCACGTGCGTTTTCGCCTTCTAAGACGCGAAAGAGGAATCAGAATAGTTGAATGGAATAAAATAAGGGGATTCACGTACGACGGGCAAGTTGGCGCGCGCGGCGACGAGGGCAGCGGCGGCGGTGCAGGTCTTGAGCTACATAACGAGGGTCAGAGCTGGATGAAGGGATGGAGAGATTGCACGTACGTCGACGTTCTCCTTGGCAAGGACGACCACGGAGGCGGCTGGGAGGCCTTCTGCAGAGGGTACTATGTTAGATCAAGGCTGGATCATAATAACGGTGGAGATGCATACCTCCGTGTCGGAGGCGCGCGCCCGCCGCTCGGCGAGCTTGTCGCCGAGGTGGAAACCCAGGAAGTAGAGGCCTGACACGGAGAGCACAACGACCACGAACACCACGAGCCTGATGAGCTGTGACGCAGCGAAAGTGGGCGCGGCGGGAGGGGAGAGAGGGAGCGAGGGCATGGCTGAGGACGGGCAGGGGGGTAGGAGAAATGTGGGTGGGAGGAAGAGGTGAATTTCACTGCCGTTCTCTCCCTGAATGGCTCTCAATTTATGCCTTTGACGCGCGGGCTAGGAGTACGCCGCGGTCTGAGACTTTCGCTGGTATCCGCACGTCTTGACAGCGGAGCTTACGAAGATGTGCGGATAGGTCTCAGATCGTCGCCATCGAATTGTGTCCGCAGGACTTTCCTGAGATGCGCGAGTGAAGCAGGAAGCATGTCGACGCGCTCCAGCGGCCAGCCATTGCAATTGCAGACGAGGGACTGGAGAGAGTACAGCTGAACATGATACACAAAACGGGGGTCAAAACAGAAGAAGAAAGAAGAAATCCATGAAATGCGCGCGGTGATAGACGGTGATCGACTCGGACTCAGAGTCTCAGATCGTTTGCGGGACTTTCTTAGGTCGAGTGAGACTCGGAGGACATGTGAACAGGAGGCATGAAAGCGCGTCAGACAGCCAATTTCAGATGTATGACTGCGGCCAGCGAGAAACAGAGACAGACAGAGACAGAACGAAGGAGAAAGGAAGGAAAAATGCCATCAGTGGCACAAGTCCATTTGGGGAAGTCCAATCGTGATGGCATTTTTCAGGCCTCTACATGTAGATTTACCCGCAACTATATGAAATCTAGGTAATCTACATCCCGGGAGAAAAGCCGGTCGGACGAGTTGTCTCTAGATTCAAAGCGAGTATCGTATGGTGGTAGTACGAGTGGGGAAGATTACGACGTCCGCACGCATATGCTTATGGATAATAAGGCCTGAGACCCACGCCCACCGAGCCTCACCTCCCTGACGCCAGCCGGCTTGACAAGCCCCGCACGCGACGGCATCAACGAATCTACGATCGGCGAAGTCTCACGCGACGTGGGCAGGATGCCGACGCCTGCGTCCGCGCAGTGTAATGGACTTCACATCCATATCCGCCGTGAGCTCTAGCATGAAGATGCATCCAAAGATCCCACCCAGCGGCCGCGGGAATTCCCGCACCTGCACGGCGTGATCTTTGCAATGCGCGGGCAGGAGTTGTGAGTCGCGGAGGAGATCGCGAGTGGGGTACGCCACAGGAGGACTCCATTCGTGCCTGACCCCATACGCACCCCGTCGTGCAGAAGATAGTGCCATGTCATCGCCCCGCGCGATGACGGCAAGTCCCCTTAGCCATTCGAGGTACCATGATCGTCTCACGGGGCCGAGGCGGAGCACGTTCCCGGAACAAGCTACCAAGTACACTGAAGAATCCATCCTGGGCTATCGTGGCCGACGTCGACACTGGCATATCGGATACTCCCGTGGAAGAGTAGAGTTTCCTTCAGCAGCCGGAGCCACGGAGACAACGCAACAGGAGGGGGGAAGAGGAAAACAAGGAATAGGGTTGGAATTCATTCCTGCCAGCTCTTGTAGACTCAGTTCCAGTGTACGACGAAGGCTAAAGCAGAGTCAAGAAAGAAGAGAAGTGTTTGGTCGTATTTATCAAGGCTCTTGATCCCGACTGAATTCCTCGAAGTCCGCCCACTTCCGCCCTATTCCACTAACGAGCCCTGGTGAGTTCATTTATCAAGAGACAACTTTGAAACCAATTCTTTGGCCGAAGGTTACCGCTCAATGCCGGAACTGGGAAATGAATATTTAAATAATTATTCCGTCCCCAGTTCACACAGCGCCGGGAGATCCAAGCCTGCGAAACAGAAGAAGCAGCAAAATCCTCTCTTTTCAGACCCTATCTCCCCGCTTTCGCTGGATCTCAGCGCTAGGGTCCCCTCTGAACTGCATGACTACATTATTGGGCAGGCCCGCAACGATCTGCTTACCTTGTCGGCATGTAGCTTGGTCTGCAGGAGCTGGCACGCCTCGAGCACCTACCACATATTTCAAACCGCCGCCATGATACACGTGCATCGCAAGAATTTTCTTCAATTCTGCGAGCTGCTCGCCACCCAGCGACTCAACGCCTACATTGGACGGCTGAATCTAAAAAGCGACATCATCGACGACACTTATGACGGTGGTTCGACTTTCCAATTCAACGAGCACTTACAGTGCTTCGTGGGCCTCCAGACCGTGAAATATCTGCGCTTGGAATACTACCACACGCCCCCTCTGCCCGCGTTTTTCACAGCCCTCGCTCAGAAATTCTCCAGCGTCACAGCTCTGGAGCTCAGCTCCGTGCATTTTGTTTCTTTCGGGCAGATTGTACAAGTCCACGCGGCCCTGCCGTTACTGCGTCGCCTCGCCCTTGTCGCAGTGCTCTTTTATGAAGAGGACAACGATACAAATCTATCCTCGAACCTCTCCACCGCATCCAGTGGACTCGTCGATGTGGTCGTCGATTGCGCTCCCATGGCCTGCGCACTCCTCTGGCTGCCCTCGCACTCGTCTATCCGCCGCCTCGCAATCGGCAGGCTGCGCTCTCCAGCGGACGCCGCCCTCGTCTCCGCCTTGCTGCACACTCTGGGCCCCGCCCTCGAACATCTCGTCATCTACGACGCCTCCACCACCGAGCGTACGTCCCTTATCCTCATCCCCTGCGCCGCGCTCTTACGTGCCCTCCCAGTGCCCGAGCTTGCGCCCGCCACCTCGCTGCGCACCCTCGAAATCACCGGCATCCAGTGCGCGCCCTACCGCAACATCGACGAGCTTGTGTTGCTCCGCGCCCAGCTCGCGTGGCTCCCAGCCCTCCTGTCCCAGCTCAAGTCGCGCGCGCTGCAGCGCATCGTGCTCGTCGTCGAGCTACCCTTACGCGACGGCCTGAACGTCTTGGACTGGCCGCGCCTTGTCGCGCTGGAGGGTGTAGAGCGCCTTGAGTTCTCTTTGTCGAGCCACAAGAAATGGGCGGCGAAGTTCATCGACGAGCAGCTGCGCGCGAGACGGTATGTGTTGCGCGTTGGGCAGTGGGAGCGGCGGTATCAGTATGAACTCGATGTCTTCGATCCTTGACTTTCATTTCAATGCATGAGATCCGGCCCCGTCATTTCAAACGAGAGGAATGGGAGAAAACCTGGCGAACACATTGGTTCTTGCACAGCGGTGGCTCTTCCTCTTGCGCTCAGTGGATCTGAAATGCAACAGGAAGTTTTTCAATCAGGCGCAGCACATAATCTTGCGAGTGGTTCAAGGCGTTGGGTCAGACAGGTGACAAGAGGAAATGACCTTTCCGCCTGCTTTCCGCCGTTCCCGACTCCATTCATCTTTACACATGGCAGCAACATGATCGGCCATCCCAATATGTTAACCCTGCTATAACTCCGGCTGCACAAAGCCGAGGGCAGTACAAGGCCGAGGGCAGTGTATTCGGAGTCGCACTCGCACTGTAACCACGACATGCAACGACTTCCCTACGACTTAATTGACACCCTATGCGCCCTCCTTGACCCCCAAGATATTCGGGCACTGGCTCAAGTTTCATCTCACTTCCAACGCATTACACTCTTCCCGTTGCTTTCGCGGTTTGGCATCACTGGCTCCGTCATTGAATCTGGCACTCTCTCCCTGTCGCATTCGTTTTTTCTTATTCCGGTCTTTGCTCGTATCCGCCCTATCCGCAAGCTCATTTGCTTTCCACAAGACGACGGACTCGGAGTGCGTGGCTACAGGACTCTGATGGCCGTCCTCTCTGCGACAGCGCCCATCCCAGATATCCTCTTCCACGACCGCTATTCGCTGTCAAAGGATCCTACATGCGCCGCAGATCTCCTTTGGTCCATTCCACAAACCAGGAACAGCACGCTTTTATTCGTTAAACATGGTTCGATCAGTGTGTCGCGCCCGCGAACCGCAGCCTCAGAGTGGGCGACCCCGCGCTTGATATCCACCACTTTCCCTTTACTCACAAGAACCGTTACGTCGGCTTATAGGCGCTCTTTCGCGCTTGTGGTGGACCAACGCTCGCGTATCGAAGCCGACATATGCCCACTTTACCCAAAGGGCTGGATGGGCATCGACGCAACGGTGCGCATCCAAGCCCTCGCTGCGGAGGTGGGGGATTTTACGCTAGTGACAATAGCGAGGGAGCTTTCGCGCCAGCTGCGGCTTACGGGCATTCCCGGCCTAGCCAAAGACATTTACGCGTCCTTGTTAGCGACCCTCGAGCTCTCGGACCATCTCACTCACTTGACGATCGGAAAGCACTCCAATCTCGCGCACTCCGATGTGATGGAATTCATCCAGCGCCACCCGAAACTCGAAACAGTTGCGTTCGAGCCCGGCTCCATTATTTCCCTCCCCGACTCGTCCACTCCCGTGGAACCTCGGATATTTTCAGGAAACACACGTTTCCTCTCTGCTCCCGCGGCATATATTCACCACGTCCTCCCGGCGGCGCCGAACGCTGAGAGGATCTCAATTTTCATCGCTGAGGGTCAGCATCTCGAGACGGACGCATCCTCGGCCCTCCGAAACTATCATCTGGCCCTCATGTCCATCGCCGCACTCGCCGGCACTCACCCCCTCATCCTCGTCATTTCCTTAAATCCGGATGCGAACGGGCTCCCGTGGGCTCATATTCCGGCGGAAGGAAAAGAGGCTGTGGAGGCGCGCCTGTTTCGCGTTCAAGACATCGTCCTTAGCGCCACCCAGCCATTGAAATTCAATGCGGCGGCCGTTCGGTGGTTAGGGTTGTTCCCCGCCCTAAAACGCGTGCTGTTCAATCCCAATTGCCTCAAGCCGTTGTCACCAAATGAACAGCATGCGCTAGTAGCATTGATTCGCCAAGGACGTTCGGGGCAGACCGGCACCCTGGATATTGATTTTTTAACTCGAGATCAGAGATGAGGCGGCACTGTGAGTCTCGCCAGCATGAAGCCTTCGGATTTACTGACATAATTACTAGGAAGCTGCATAGACCTGAAATTTTCTGGGAGGGGGAACTCAAAAATTCACAACGGCGCAAACTGTGAAATATGCCCGCCGTATTTCAGTGCTGGACGGATGAATCAGAAGCTCCAACAGAGCCTATGCCATGCCGAATTGTTCAACTTATGGGAATTCAACTTTGCACAGCCACATAATGTTACGATGTGGTTCAGGCATGGGCGGGATCCGTAAACGCGTTGATTCTAGTGAATATTCATCCCAGGGAAGTTTTGTTGCATATTTTCCCCCGATTGGGAAATGTACTGGTTTGTGCGCCGGGGACCATTCCGGTCCCGCGAACTCTCACAGCGATAGTGGAGAGGGAATGGGGATAGAGAGAATCTGGCGCAAGGGCGAATGGGTTAAGCCAAAGGTGGGATGATAACAGTATTAGTTTCCCGGACCATCGCTAAAGATGGATATCAAGTGAGCCAACGTGTGCGGCTATGGAGATATAGAGAGTAAAGTGAGCGCTTGTTGGTTCCTGATCACGATTAGTTCAAACAGGATATTTAACGTTTTGGGATGCCAAGACTGGCCAAGAGTTCCGCTCCTCCGAGAAAATGTCGGAAACTCTAATCCATTTTGAGGCGATGGTGGATCCGGGGATCGGGATAATATTAAATTGGGAACGCTTTGACTTTGGCGGTTAGACTATTCGGAATGAGCCGAGGTCCGAAATACCCGCCGCTTCTAGGATCCGTTCGTTTCAATCTTGATTCCACGAATTACAGTGGCGAGCAATTGTACGGTACTAGGGATACAGCCGCAGCGCTGCCGATTTCTACGCAGCATGTAACTGAAGGATATGATTGGATGTGGTGGCGAGATGAGTATCAGGTAGAGCAGCACGGCCGTACGGACTTGATTCAATTCGGTAAAAATATGTATACCGTATTTGGTCCTGTTTGCTTTGTGAGAGCGACGCGTCAATGTCACGTGGACAAACAAAGCGGCCGCCAACTTGAAAGTTCCTCGACTGCCGCCGTTCTCGGGTTTTCAAGAGGCCAAGGATCAAGAAGTCAAATCCAGCCGGCTCTAGGATCTATGCTTTTCTCGCAGATTTTTGGGAATGGTCATGGATTACGCCGAAGCTTTTTTTGGGCTATCTAGCACCTTCGAGGAAGGAGGGCACGCACAATGCGCGTGTCCGAGACGTATTCAAAGTATATTGGAACGGATGCTGGAGCGTTGACTTGTGTGTCCCCTCCATCTGCACAACATGCCATCCCTTGAGGACCGGTTTCGCATTCCTGGCGGGAGTTTAGATCTGGACTTGGACGATGAGCACGAAAATGGAACGGCTCAAGGTGGGCATTTGCAATCTGTATCTCTTCTCATTAAATCGGATCCCAGTTAACCTGCTCTCACCTTCTCAAGAGCCTCCGACACAGATACAATCCGTAAGCTTCACACTTGCGCATATTTCGACATCTGACCTGGACCGGCTAAGCAGATAGCGCATCTCACCCCGGCGGATTTATCTCGTATATTATCTTGTACCTCCCATCCTTTAGCCGCTCGGACCGCCGAGTATGTCCTGGCCCTCAATATCTCCGGGAATGCGTTCCGCAACCTAGATCTCTCGGCTTTAAATATGTGCGTATCTTGGATGATAAGCCCGGCAGTATTCTTCATCTGACGGATTACCTTCTAGCCTAGCTAACCATGACTCTACGATGGCTACCCACCTTGCGCGCATTCAAAGTGGTGTACTACCCTACATTCTCCCTCTCCCTCCAGCGCCCCCGATCGAGCGTCGTGCCTCCCAGCACGACGGCAGTGCTTCCTTCTCCTCAGAGGACGATTCATCGTTACCTGGTCCCAGTGTCCCGCCAGCAGCAACCACTTCCACGTCCTCTGTGCCTACGAGCCTTATTACCCACGATCTTCCTGCCACCCACTCATCCTCCTCGCCCACATCGCCCCTCGCTCCACCCCCAGCTCCCCCGGCAGCAGAGACGCTTCCATCACCGTCGTTGGGCGAAGGAGAGCCAGGCAATGACGTGAAGGGCGCCCCGCTCGCTGGAGACGATCCACCCCACACAGCTGTCGGCGCCGACGGCACCTCATCTGACACGTGTCGGAATACGGAGGATATCGACGACCCGAGCAGCAAGGCTACTAGTCTCCAATCATCCTCCCATTCCGACAATGGTGGTCAAGGCGAGACACGGTCGTGCGTGGAAGATACCAAAACACAGGAGCGCCCCGCTCATGGACCGACGGAGCAGGCCACAACGGCGGGCGAAGAACAGGTACCAGATATGAGTCACTCCCGCCACTCCACTCCCCAGCCTTCTCCTGCAGACAAGACCCCGCCACATGGTCGAGGTACTACTTCTCCCACATCTCCTCCCGATCCGCCCGCGGGCGAAACTGCGCCAGTCCTACCGTCAGCCGCGTCCACGGAGATGCATGCGCCTGAGCATCTGGCAACCTCGACCACCCCTCCATCTCATTCATCGCCGTCGCGCACTGTCGATGATGACGTGGCCACTGCTGACGCGGCCACTGTCACAGCAGGCGGTAGCTCTTCAGAAGCTCATCCACCCTCAGGAGCCTACTCTGTCGCTGCAGAGGGTATTGAGGCTTCGATTCCAGAGGCCGCCGGTGGGGTTGATGCTCAGGGTAACATCATGTCGGTGGGCTCTGACGGGGAAGCTGGGGATTCGGCTCCCGGGGGTCCTGAGGCTTCGATCGCCGGTGTAGATGATGCTCAGGCCAACGTCGTTTCGGCAGGCCCTGACGGGGAACCATCTGAGGCTGGAGTGCCTCCCGGGGGTCCTGAGGCTACGAACGGACAGGGTGTGGATGTGGATGGCGCTAAAGAAAATGACAATACTACGGGCCTCGACAGAGAGGCTGCATCGAAAGGCACTGCTACTGATCCAGGCGCTCCAAGTGCACAGGCTACGCTGATCGAAGAGGCTTCAAAAGCCGTAGCGTCGGTAACCACTGGCAGCTCCTCGGAAACACTCTCCCCATCCCACGGCCGAATCGATGTTACAGGGGGTCTTCAAGACTCTGCGGGCAGTGTGAGTCTCAATGAGAACGGCGGAGGCATCTTGCCTAGTAGCACAGCCGATGATGACTCCACCGACTCTACTCCGTCGACGGAGCTCCCTCAGAGTCCTAGCACCATTGCCCCAGCGCCGTTTGCGTTTTCCCGAGCAGACCCCGATAGTCCTGAATCCTCCACCTCCACCACCTCCAGTATTCTCGAGACTCCCTCCGCTCCCAGCAATACCTCCCAGCCCGAGCATGTGTACAATGGCTCGCTCCTCGATACCGACCTTCTACAATTCTCGCCCTTCTCGTTCGGTGCGGAATTAGCGCATGACGAACGGATATCGTTATCGGGAGAGCTTTTTAAAGACAATGCGTACCTCAGTGCCGACACCTCCCTGAAAAGCTTGATGGCCGGCTCGTGCGAAGCGTCTAGCGGACCTGGCGAATCAGATAGCGCGCATCTCCGGCCCCTGAATGCTCAGGACCTGAACCTTCTTACTCATGGCTTCAACCCTGCTGCGCTTTCCTTCACCCCAGGGTCACACAGCACCCCCGTCATGGGAGGTGAAGGCGCAACTTTAGCCCTCCACGAAAATAGCTATCGTGGGGATGAAGATGGAAGCCCAGCTTCGCGTGCGAATGACAGCTCATTCACTCCCGAACTTGGGCATAACCAACCTAATCAATGTGTCGGGAGTCACTCCGATTCATATTTTTGTCCCCGACTTGGGACCGCCGTCGACTTTCTCTGCAGCCATACCGAGATTTTTCACGGTGACGAAGACGGTGCTAGTGCTTGCGTACCGCCCTTGAATACCAACAGCCCCCCCGGACCAACGCCTCTGGCTGGAGATGGACCAGAGGCTGCGTTGTGCGCAGATATCGACCCTTCGGGTTCCCCTGGCCGTCGGGCACAACTGGCCGTCGGTCCTGTGGCGTCGCACATCTGTATCGACGACAAAAATAGTATCGACAGAGATAGTATTAAGTATGTTGGTGTGACGGATCGTCCCAAAACTAGCGGCTCTCCAAGTGCTGAGCTCCGCCCGACGCTTCTCGGACTGTCCATACCAATTGCTCCGACATCTCTCGGGGAAGAACTGTCGCATTTCTCTCCGTTATTTTCGCCCATTGGGGGCGACGATGGACAATCATCTAGCGAGACACCCGGGCGTTTCGCAGTCGAGCGGCCATTTTCTGAGCGTTCTTTTTCTGTATCGCGGACGCCGAAGACGCCCGCTGTAAAACTGAAGCGGCGTACACGGATGCAGCACGTCGCCCACCATTCTTGTGGCATCGATACCTCGGACGCCGATTTTGCTTCGGGCGAAATCAAGCGAGTTTTCGTCGATGCTTCCGTCCAAACGGACGAAGATGTAGAAGAAGAGAGCTTGCGGCGACGCGTGAAGGCGTTAGAAAGAGAGCTACGGTCCTTGCGAGCAGCGCTGCGGAGGGCCGAAGACCGAGCACGGGAGTCGAAACCGAGGTCGTTTTGGAAAAAAGTGGCATTGACCGACCGCACTGTACCACCGCCAGAACCGGTGGGCTTCGGTTTTCTGAAGGACGTGTCTTGGAGTTTTTCAAGCCTAGGGCAGGAGAATTCCCGCACTTCAACCAGTTCTTGAACTGTCCCCGGTCGATTATAGGATTACACATGCGATCGTTCTTCGTGAATACAGTTACAAGAGTTGTACTTAGTTATTGTAAACATTGGTCCATTTCAGCCAACCACGATGTTCTTGGTTTTAGACAGGCTGGCAATTGTATCCTATTGCAATTCCATCATAAAGACATGTTCGAGGGTTGATGTTGAGAACTCACATCGGACAACTGGAGATGGGCTTTCACAAGGTCGGGAGGAGTCAGGGCTAGCCACTACAAATAAAACATGATTCAATGACCGCATGCGGGAAACATCCTTACCTGGTTCAAACTGATGTCTTGGAATCTGTCTGTTTAGATTTGTCAGGTAAATCCTACACGTTCAACCAAGCCACACTTACCAGTGTTGAAGATCTCGAGGTATCTCAGGGTCCTGTTTTCTGTATTAATAAAAGTGTTCAAGGTAACATTCGACATACGTGTTTCCTGTATTCTCGACGTAGTGGCCTGACAAGTTCAAATCAATATCGTCGACCGTTGCATTTATGCCCAACTCACCCATCGCAGTAGGGACGAAACCTGGAAGAAAGTTGAAGAACCCCCTTCAAAGATTACAAATTCGATACATACCTATATCGCCGGCCTGTACAAGCCCTTGATTAGTACGAGAAGTGGATTGTTTTAGAGTTGCAACGCACCTGGTAATTGAAAGTTCTGGCGTTTCCTTGCGATGCGAATACCGTGACGCGACCTTGACCCTCGCTGGCGTGCACTATGAGCCTAGAGCGTTCAAATAAAATAAAATCGCGCACAGGAAGAAGCTCCATTCATCCATGGTGGGATGCCACTAATTGCGGGGTCAAGGTTCTTGCTTTTGAACAAAACGTTGGGTTGTACATACGTGAAGTTCTCTGTAACCGCCTTTCAGTTCATATGCGATCCAGAGATTATAAGACTGTACCTGATAGCGCCGGGTTCCACTGTTACTTCTGCCGCAGCAATTGTGGTTGAAACCTGGTTCCTTCTATTAGAATAGAGTCGATTTAAATGAAAGCTACTTGCCGCGAATGTGGTGGAATCCACGATTTTGACAGATCCGCCGGGAAGTTTCGTGGCATTGACTTTGGATAGGGCAAACGAGAACGGACTAGGGATTCCGCCCTGCGGGCTGTCAGGCGCGACCGCATCGGTAGGCGGAGGGGCTGTTAATCTCGATGAGAAATACACGCAGAAGGATATCAGTGTAACCATACAGCTGGGGAAAATATAAAGCTCTTTGGCAGGGATATGGGAGAAGGCCTCGGCATTAGCTTGGAAATTCTTCTGGATGACTGAGGGGCAGTGAGATTTTGAACAACGGCGCTCCTGACACACTGTACCTTCTGCAGGAACATGTGATAGCCAGTCCGTCAACTGATTAGTGGAGGTCAATATCGTTTACAGTCGAAAAAAGTTGTGACGAACCAAGAAAGTTGAATCCTCGCTGAACGCCCCGTCGTCGAAGACCTATCCACAGGTTGGTTCGAGTCTGTAATACACCTAAGAAGACATACCAAAATAAACTCAGAGCCTTCGGCGCTGTCGTTCGTGGCCTGAAGACTGTGAGGAATTCCCGGCGGGAAGAACCATAGATCTCCAGGTCCCTACAAATAAGTCAGTAAGTGAGATCATGCGATTTATTTACCACATACGACAGTGGCCAGGAAGTTCCTCCCCTCACCATCGACAGCTGTTATTTGTGTTGACCCCTGGGAACCTATCAGACATTACGAGATATGCAAGTTACTTGAACTCACACTCAATACATACGCCCACTGGGATAGGTCATAAGTTACCAATAGGAAGAGACTGTGTCCCAGCTAACCTCCGACGTTTTATGCCAGTGTAGTTCACTACGGGGTATTGAGCTGTGTTGAATTCAGAATGTTCAAAAAAATACATACCGAATCGCTCCCGCCTCCAGACTTGACAAGAAGTCGGTTGCAGTCGTAATTTCTCAATAACAAGACCCACCGCATGTTGACAGACGCCATTGCTGATAATCAACTAAGTAAATACACTCTGTTTCGGCAGAAGGCAATACGTACAAGTCGCTATCGGCATTACTCCGACTAAATTCACTCAATCAGCATCGTCACTATTCAAAATCAGGAACGCGTACTGTTTTCTTGACGGGCCCACCCGCCCGTTTGGAGACGGTTGTGGCTCATACTGAATGGCCATTTGGCGTTGGACCTGAAAACTGTGAGCGGTTATGATCATTGCACACGAGGCAGCTCACAAGCTGCCAGAATCGGTAGTAGGCGGGGCAAACAGGTCCGGGTTTTCCTGGTCGATGGGTAAATTGTCTGGACCGAGGATGGGGGCCCCAAATGTTTCTCTAATTGGCTCAGGAGTGCCGGAATCGAGACCCCATAGGGGAGAATTTGGGTCCGTGTTCGCAAACGGCACAGTAGCTGTGGGTTCGGCAGCGGATGAAACTGGTGAACCGGCTGCAGTCGAGGATGATACAGCTGGGGCAGACGATACACTGCTCGCAGCTGAGGCAGATGGCACAGCAGCTGAGGCGGACGGCACAGTAGCTGAGGCAGACGTCGACACACTCGCAGGTGCCGAAGCAACCAGGGCTGTCAAGTACAGAGCCCAGAGACAGGAAGTAATGGACAGCATGAGGAAGAGGAGGGCCACAAGCAATAGCAACAGAGACTCGGGTTTTTAAGAGCGGTATGGAAGCAGTTAGATTTATGCTCAACGTCCCTCGGCGGACTCACATGTTATTCAACCCAATGTCGCCATTGGACCAATTGAACAGGGGTAATGGAAAAGGTGTAACGGCTCAACCAATATACGAAGAAGGCCAATAGAAGACTCACCGATCAAATGAATATGGAGTGGGACGCAAACTATTTTTACTCGAAATAGGCGAGGTTCGATACTTATAGGGCATCGGCATTCTCACTGCTATGTCCTCTCATCCGCCGCGGAGGAAGAAACGGAACAGGCGGTGGTTGAGCCCAAGTTTTTGCGTATGGCGGAGAGCCGCCATCTCCTTCTAGTCGCCAAGATCCTCAGCGTGACAAGTCAGACGACATCCGCACTTCAATGTTGATCATTAGAATAACGGCAGTGGCGAGCAATCGACGTCCAACGATCTTCAGACCACGAAATGTGTGTGCATTTGGCGTCATTCAATTAACACGGGAACACGCCTATTGAGCGCCCGCTCTCCAGGGAGCGCGCTGCTTGTTCAACTTCGATAAACCATCCGAATCCCTTGTTGAAAGGACCAAACCCCGAAGAGATGCGGTATTTGGCTTGCCGAAGTGGATTATAAGGCAAGCCTTGCACATGCAAGTGAAGGTGGTCCACTGAATTGAACGGGGGAATGTGAAATCCCATACTGGTGTTTTAAAACGTCAGACGTGATCTCCGGATTCCAATTACTTGAATGTGTCTTACACTCGCATTGACGGCAGCAGACCGAGGTCGTCCAGCAGCTTTTCACCTATAGTTTTCATGGTCCTAACTGGTTCAATTCAATATTGTGATGTGATTCATAATTACCACCAACTGAGTTCGGCGTCTTCTTTTTGCAAGGATTTGACACTTGCTGGGCTGACATGAGAGTCGAGTTATTTGGGGGTCCATGACACGTACCTATATGCCGCCTGGGTATCAGTTGAATGTGCTGTTCTGACGCCGGCTTTCTGTCTCGGAAAGCAACGAATAGTTCGTCCTAAATGGAACAACTGTAAGTGAGGATGTGCCCTGGAATTGCGCTGGACGACTCGAAGCCTGCCTCCCAGATGATGTTAAATCCGTTGGATTTAGAGACATGACAGAACTGACAGGGTGTCATTACGGTATTAGGTATTGTATGGGAAGGCGCAGGTGGTGGCGGCGGCGGAGGGTGGTGGTGGTGGTGGTGGTGGTGGTGGGTAAGAGCGAAGCTGTGCAGAATGTTTACCAAGGGATGGCTCTGTAATATCCGGAGGACATCGCCAAGCATCCCGCACGCTTGTCCCGAACTTTATTCCAACTTTGCCGAACTGTGCTATGGCCGGATCCAAGTACGCGTATGTCCGCAATTTTGAACTCCCCGACCCACTGTTGCCCGGAACCTTCATGGTTTTCCGGCTTGACGGTCACTCCTTCCATCGGTGGGCTCTCCACCTTTTGCGTCGGAGCCAATCCAATCTAAATGCGATCTTGCCCGCGTGATCCTTAGCTTCTCGGACGAACACGAATTCACAAAGCCTAACGATGTACGCGCCCTTGCGCTCATGGATCACGCTGCTAAGGACCTCATGGAACAATACCCCGATATCGTGCTCGCTTTTGGAGAATCTGATGAATTTAGGTCTCTCTTGGCTCACGTTGTGCCGGCTTGACTCCGCTGATTTTTATTCTCTTGGCACTCTCAACATAGCTTTCTTATGCGCAAGTCGGCGGCCTTGTATAACCGGCGACAATCGAAGATCGTTTCGACTCTGACCTCACTGTTTACATCCTCTTATGTCTTCCGATGGGCCTCGTATTTCCCGGATAATCCTCTAAAATATCCGCCCTCATTCGACGGGAGGCTCGTACTCTATCCGGGTGTCCGCGAAGTCCGCGACTACTTCTCATGGCGACAGACAGATAGTTTGTGGCCGGATGTCCGTTGCCCGAACAAAGTTGCTGATTGTTAATGAAGCGCATATTAATAACCTGTATAATACGACTTTCTGGGCATTGGTTCAGCAAGGTGGGGAAACTACAACTCAAGCCCACGCTACATTAAAGGTACTCGGCAGAAACGGCAAATGTCAATTTTTAACGACCATTCAGGGGACGGTGTCCAAGGAGAAAAATGAGATTCTATTCTCCCGATTCCAGGTGAACTACAACACACTGGATCCCAGATTCCGGAAGGGGAGTACCTTGGTCCGCGAAGAGGTCAGCCGCCGCCCGCATCCTGTTCCATTTCAAATTCACCAATAGAATTCCACAGATATCAGAGGAGCCCCCAGATCCCGAGACTAGCGGGAGTGGAATCAAAGCTCCAGTGCCTGGCCGGGAGGCGTCTGCTAGCCGGATGCGCAGCAGAACCAAACCGCGTACCAAAATTGTCGTGCTGCACTGTGACATCATCAAGAATGAATTCTGGGAAGCCAGGCCTGAGATCCTATCGGGATGAGCATGTGGAGGCTTTCTTCTCTCCGTTTTTAAATCAGCCCAGGTTTCTGGGTCCGGGATGACTTGCCGTATTTTGTACACACTCGATTTATCCTTTATCTCGGTGTGCACTTTTTGTGCCCGAAAGCGCGACATCGGGTGTGGGGCTGGATTGACGGACAGTAGCGTCATCTGGTCAGTGATGCTTCCACGGCAGCTTAGGTGTTCCAAAACGGGACTCCGTTGGGCTAATATTACCTCTGAAAGCTAAAGTGTTCTCATCCGCGCCGTACGTTTCCTACATTTCCCCTGCTACGTCCCCCCCGGAGAAATCAGATCTGCCTGGTGTAACATGGTTAAACCGTAGCCAATAAGGCCTCCTCGAACTCTTTAATCCGCGCCAGCTCCTTCTCCTTCTCTCGCACGGCCTCCGTCTCCCTTGTAAGGACGTACGACGGAATCGTGTGAGGCTTGTAGTCTAGGTGGCGCTTCACATAGAAGCACATGTACGCATTAGAATTTAAGCAGGCGCCGAGAGTCGCGTGGGTGACTCTGTGAAAGAAAAAATGAAGCGGAGGCGGAGTCAGTATACATTCTGCATGCGATTGCCCGCGGAGGGCTTACTTGTCGTCATCGAAGCGGTACCACTGCGCGCGAGTATCAGTCGGTGGATCACCGGGGGACGTAAAGGATCACCCGACGCACCTCGTCTTCAAACCGTGCGTAGTTGGTGTAGTGCCCGTTGTTAATCTGGCCCTCATGGTTGATGACCGCAAACAGGTCGTACTCGTACATGGCCGCGGGCCCGGGATATCTTGCCGAACGTCAGAGTGCGCACGCGTGTGAAGGGGCAGAGCAGCAATTACGAGAATACAGGAGAACTGTTTTCCTTCTCCGCGCCCTTCATCACGAGGGTCGTGAACGGCGCCATATTCAAGGTCGCTGGGAAGCGAATTTGTGCGTCGATTTTGCGCGCGGAGCTCTTGTCCGAGGTCTTGTGTTCGAAGCGCTGCGCGGAGATGACATCGGCGGAGCGTTCGGCAGTGGAGACACACGCTTCACCTTGAGTTGGAAGCTCAGGACGGGGGGGAGCTTGCGGATGCTGAGCCGTTTGGAGGCCTCCTGTATGTAAATCACGTCAGTCGGCGAGAATGCCAGGAATAAAACGGACGGACGTGCGCCGTCTTGCATTTTGAGCAGCTGTATTGCTTCGACCCCAATTTTTCCGGCTGGGTGTACCTGCCGGGCGGTCACAGGATGAAGATTGGATGACGAGGAGAAACTTGCCGTTTCAAACAAGCTGTGAGGGTATTTTCGCCTGATGCACCCTCGCCCGCCTTGCCCTTGAGCTCTAGACTGATGTCTAGCATGGGGTCGACTGTGCTGGTAACATTGCCGCATCGCTCGCAGACAACATCGCTCTGCAGCTGCCCGGCAAACGTTGAATGGATGATACAATTACACGAGACGTTGGTCGAGCCGCGGGAGTTGCTGTGAATGTGGTTTAGAGTCGATATAAAAAATTCGTGTGCATCTTGCTGCGCGTAGCCGGAGAGTTCCGTTGATTTGCGCCAAGTGCTCAGTAGAAAGGTGATTGGACCGTATGCGTTTGGTTCTTCGGAGAATATCTTTCATTGGGTTAGCTGGACGGAAGCAAGACAAGGAGGAAAATCTACCTCTGTGAAGAGTTTGTCCATTTCGCAGCAGGTGCAGTCTTCCTCCACTTTACATAGCTTGTAATTATGCTTATCGCCTAGGAAATAATTTCGGAGAAGAGGATTGTGGACGAAAGATTGGAGAACGACATTCATGAAGCAGGTTTGGCCGAGGTTTAACAACCCTCTGCGCCCTGTGGATGAAGTCAGCACGCCTCTCATTGCTCTTGTGATATTTTACTCGCCTTGACAGGGAATTGCTACAGAATTTTCGAGGACCACTGCATCTTGCGCGGTGGGCACCCAAGGCTGGAATCGCTCCCTGTGATTCTTGGAAACTAGAAACCCGTTACGACGAAATTACGCGGCGACATCAAAACGACGAACCTTGGAATCTAGTTTGCTCCTCCTCGGCAGAGACTATGGAAGCCAAATACAATTCGTCGACCTTGGCGTCGTATATAAAATCACGGCACTCAAAGCAGAAGATGGACCCAGATTTCACGTCCGCGCCTGCGAAGTGAGGGTGAGGAGACCGGATCAACTCGCAACAAAAATAGCGACGAACAAAAGGTGTGCTGGGATTCCTGGAGATGCGTTGATACGTGGCCGTTCTTCCAGCAGCCCGCGTACGAACAGTGCAGACAGACGAAGGGCCGGTGCAGCGCCAGCTGGCAGGTACCGCATGTGGGCACCGATACCTGAGATGAGGTTCGTCAAATAACGTCGGAACTGCTTCAATTCGACGAACCTTCCTCCGTTTCGCAGGGTTCTTCACGCTCTGAGACCTGCGGACTTCCCAGGCGACGACCTCCCTGAATTTCTTGAGAGGGCCGCCTACGACGGTGCCTGCGGCAAGCGCGACGCTTATGTGCGGGCACGCTGGCAGAGGGTCCATGGCTACACGGGCGGGTGCCTGCAGGTTACTCTACCTCCAGAGTCGCGCGTACACTCAGCTCGCGTGTGCGATCAAGTGGATGTGAGGCTGTGCTCTTGTTTACACCTGCTGCGACGTGATCGGTTGCAATAGCGGTCATCTCCATCAACTTGAAAATATTTCCTGTACTCTTCCTTCACCAAATTATTGCATGTTGAGGACCTCAAGATTCCAACAAGATGTCTCTTCGCCCTCCCCATTTTTCCCTGATTTTTTTGAGCAGCAGATTGGCGCCGAGGAGCGTTGCGAGTCACGACTCACACGACACATTGATGGTCACATCACATTGACTCTTACCATCATTGCCTTGCACAAGCCTGGCGGTGTCTCTCTTTCTGCCACTTCCTTACTATATCCTCGATCCTACCTATGGCCACCCAGTCAACCCCGTACACCTTCCGGCGGCGCACAATCGGGCGGGCGGCGTCCCCCCCGACCTGGGCGTGCTACGAGCAGATCCACGATGACGAGGACGATTTCAGCGATAGCGGGTCGGAGGAGTCCTGCTCTGAGGACGAGGCGGACTATGCGCGCGCGGCCGGGGGCCACGACAGTGACTCGGAGGATAGCGACGAGCATGTAACGAGCGATCAACAAGTGGATGATGTGGCGCACGACATGGAGATGGACGTCGACGCAGAGGGCATCGCCGCCGGCGTCGGCCAAGGGGCGGCGGCGGACAAGACGCTGGATGCCCAGAAAGATGTCAAGGGCAAGCAGCGCGCCCTTGAGCCTGAGCCTGAGGCGCCGAAGCGCCGCCATCGCAAGAAGCAACGCCCGCAGGTGTACACGCTGCGTCCGATATTAACTATCCAACGGAGCCAGGGCTTCGTATGGAATCAAGTCAGTACTTCCTTTGTTGTTCGGCATTTCTCTAATTTATCCTTTGATATCACGCTAGGATCTCTTTATCCCACCGTACATTAAAGATAGATGTCAGTACCCGTCCCGTAATCATCGCCTGCGCTCCTCACCATGTCCCTCGCAGACGTCGCATCAACCTCGCCGCCCAACTCCATCGGCTTTATTTCCACGTCCGTCTCGTCCACCAACTCGGCATTGACCGATTACGAAGTCGAGGTCGTCGAGATCCGGGTGCAAGAGGGCGAATTCGACGGTATCATCCCTTAGACTTGTCGTGGTTATTGACCCCTTGACACTCACGCTTCGCTATGAAGACCTTCATACATATCCATCTCTCTATTACATGACTGTCTCATTATACAAGGCTTCCGTAGCTACGGTCTATATGTACTACCAGTGTATAACCCTCCCCCCTCAATTTCAATCCCAATCTCAATCCCAAAAAACTACGTGAACACATTGCGATTTCGGTATAAAGTCAAATTTTAAATCTCATCAACCAAGCTTTGCCTAAATCTTTTCCAGATTCGGCCAAGGCACGTGCCTAAAACGAATCGACCCCAGGATGAGTCAGCAGAATCAGAAGCGCGTTGTCGGGCGCGTGGATCCAGAAGTTGAACCAACATTCCGAATCGTGTCCAAGTCCATGGCTGCGGGCCCTGCCCAACCTTCGCGCAGATCATCCGACCCGAAATCTGTCCAGGAAATTGGAAACGCGTCTCGTCATAGTTGGTCTTGGCAATAGAAGCAGTTCGGATGTATTATTTGTTTAGATAGTTACAAAAGGAAATTGGAGACATTATCAACCCCATGTCGAACCATCTTGACTCGTGAAGTAGTCGATTAAGCTCGTGACTTGTTCAAAATAAGTTAAGGATGTATGCGAAGAAGGCTTGTGCACCAGTTGCAGCGTCGCGTATCGAGGCGTTCCCCTCCAAAAAATCAACCCCATTGGAGTACTTACTTCCCAGATTTCATCGGGCCACGATGAGAAGTTATCGAGATCCTTTAGAATCGCAACCAAAGTGAGCAAGCTTAAAACTCGAAAGGAATCGAAGGACCGAGCCTGCCTCGACGTCCTACATGTATCCAGACCCACGGATTCGGATGCGCGCTTGACCAAGATCTGGGAACGCTGTGGAGAGCATCAAACAACGCTGTGTTCCACGTCGCTCAGGGGACCGCCGCGGACGACAGGAAGACGGCTAGTGTTCTTGGCTTGGCATGGGCACACGGCTCAGATCTCGGAGACTGGGTTTGCTGCTTGGGGAAGGAAAGTACGGAAGTGGGTGCCATTTTTAAAGGGACACACAGGACCTCCGCGGGAGAGAGGAAGAGTTCTTGGTCTTGGCATGGGTGCACGGGCTCGGAGACGGGATTTACTGCTTGGGGAAGGGAGGGAAAGGAAGGGAAAGGAAGAAGAGATCTGCAGATTTAATTCTCGTCGAAGACTCGAAGGTACCCGATCGATTTAACCTAGAGTTCATGTTGGTATCCAAGCGTCTCGCTCACCGCTCTTGCCCAAGAATTAATATTGTCAGATTATGACCGTGGTTCAGTTATTGGAACCTGGCGGACCGCTATATGGAAGTAACTAGCTTCCTATCTGTGTGCTTGAACTAACCTGGAGTAGGAGCATTCACCATACCAGAATAAGGACAACGTTGGGGGATCGAGAAGGTTGAACCTGACAGCCTGGGTGACTGAGGAACGCCGCCGGGGAGATAGTGCGGCGTTAAGGATATATTTATTTTATGCACTTGGCACAGGAATCGTTCTAGGCTTGGCCTGGGCACGCACGGAACCAAATGATCGGTGTGGTTGAAGAATCTTTGGGGGAGATCAATGCATTTTTGGGGCAAAGGAGAAAGGTCACCGGCAGCAGAGATGGTGCAAAGAGCCACTGTCGGCTGAGACCGGAACGAAACGGATTTCTCGGAGCGGGCGTCGGCGGAGGGATCGGCGACGGCGTGGTGTTGCGTAGGCTCGAATCCAGCCTGTATATGAAAGCAAGCCTTTCGATACAAGCTGTCGATCTGAATTTCAATTTCGAACACGCGCGAGTTTCCTAAACGAGCCTATTTGTAAGCAAGATCTTGGCGGATGCCCGTGCGGCGTGTCAAACAGCAGCAACTTAAACAGAAAATATTCTACCGAGCTGGCCAATTTTGGAGTCGGGGGAAAGGCCCAGCGACTCTTCTACTTGCTCATGAACTCATCTCAGATTTATTTAGGGAGAACCATGCATAGAGCCGAAGACCGGGCGTTGCTTACTAATAAGCCTAATATGGTATCTCACGCGTGTTGGAAATTCAAATTCAGATCGAGTGATCTCTCTATCGACAGTAGGGCCTTGTACATAATTCCCAGCAGATTATATGCCTGTTTTAAATTCTCGCTCATAAACAGGCCGTTTATAAACGTGTTTATAAACACGCACTCAAATGGGTCCAAACTGGGTTTTCTACAAATTTTTCGCTTTTTTCACGCACGCTACGATCCCAGCTGTCGAATGAAGCCCAAGACGCTCCGAAAACTCCGTCGTTGAGAGATTCCAGCTGTCATAACTGTGCAGGGCTATCCATCATGCTCCTCGGGTCATTTTCATCCTGTTCGGGAGTTCCCGCTCAGCCTGTTAATAGGGACGTCAGAACACATCTAGACCATTATTCCGTCCAGATATCATCTGGATCTCAGGGAAAATACACCTGGCAGCACAGTCAGGGCGAATTAAAAACAGGGTGTTCTGGCCGAACCATTTAAAAACCGGTTTATAAATGCCTATTTATAAACCGGTTTACAAACAGGCTAATATACAAGGCCCTAAGATTCGACAGGCTTGCCTTCATAGACAGACAGTCACTAGTCTGGGTGTTGCGTGTCGCAAAGGAGGTCGGCTGAGGCCGGTACAGATTTTTAGGGGGCCTGGGCATATACGGGTGGGGATCGGAGTGAGGCATGGGGGATGCAAGCCGTATATAGGCTGGCAAGCTGCGTTAGCGTCGAGCTCAGGGGCGGGGATCAGGCGGGCGAAACAGGATTTTGTCGGGACGCCGCTACATAGGAGTCAATCCGATAATGAGGTTATCCATTCATCTGCCAGGGGTGGGTATTAGTCGCTAGGGAAAGAACCCCTACACGGATATGAGAGATATAATCCGCAGCCTAGGCTGTGAGCTCGGCGGGGAATATATGGTCATGGTGGGGCGGGAGCTAGTGAGATCCAAGCACAGAGGAGATATGGCAGAGTGTGCGTGAGGCCACAAACACGGGAGCTATGCGGTGTCATTAAAAATGTGGGAGGACCTGTCAGGCCCTAGAACCCCATTCGACGTTCGGACGTCAGTATTTAATGCAGGAGATGCCTACAGTGTAATCGCGGGAGAAGCGACATCTAGTTATCCGGCGGTAACAAGGGGGGCGCAGGACATCCGGAGCCTGTTTCTCTCCGAGTACGGACACGGACACGGAGGAGGAGATAGTAAACGGACCGAAGCGCGGAGGCTCCGGACCCCACTATACATTTACTTCCCCTAGGCGCTCTGGCCGGCTGGGGGTAATTCTCCATGGGCCAAATTAGGGTTCTCCGCAGACCAGCAGGGATCAATTACTCCGAGGACCGCCGCCCACAAAATCGAGGCATGGGCATTTAATATTTACCTAACCGGGGAAAGGAATTATGCATGGAGGACGGTCACGGCATGGCCCCTCACTACCGCGAACGCTGGGCGGATAGTCTGGGGGGGCATTCAGAGTGAGGCGGGTGTAATATCGGCTGGGGTCCCGGCCGGGGCCCTGATATCTGGATGTAGACATGGCAATGATTTTGTGGGCGCAGCTCGCAGGTGTTTTTCAGAAATGGCAAGTGCCCCCCGCCATCACGTCCCGACAGATGCATATATACCCCTCGGGTCCGGTCACAATGCCCATTTCTAGCGTTTGTCCCTGTGGGCGAGCAAAGAGGGCGCCTGAGGAACCATGTTTGCGTCGCCTTACGGCTTAGCCCAAACTTAGCCGTGGGTTAAAAGCCATATACGGAAAGCGCGTGCGGGATCTGACAACGAAGGTAAATAAACGAGGGCCGACTGGGACCTGCCTCCTACCTTCCTGGGCGTCCGGACCCATTTCTTGCATCGGTGGCGGAGGTTTTCGCTAGCGGTTGCGCAGGGTTGCGCGACGCGCATTACACTGCAATGGAGAATTGCAAATTCGCCTGCTAACCGGGGCTAAAATTGCCTTTCTTTCTCCCTCCACATACCGGATTCGTCCAGGATCTACTGTGTGTCCATGAGCCTCCATGGACCAACAAGATGGCGGGGATAACTATTTTAAATGCCCTGCTTCCAGCAACATGCACAACCTACAGTCCAGCTAACGAGGAGCACCGAGGGCCTGAGTGTCTTGAATCGTTGTCAAAGTCTTCGGTCTGATGCGCCATCAGGCGCGGGCTTCTTTATATGGAAGGCGCATCACCAAAGTCAGGCCTCGCCCGCTCCAATCCTCCAAATTCACCTTTCCAAGACAAATCCTCAAACCATATGCTGGCTTAGCTAGCAACTGCCTAACTAGGTAATTCACGGGTCTCGGGCCGGGATCCGCTCTTTCTGAACATACATGCCGAGCATCTTGCCGTTTCACACGGGGTCCGAAGAAATTCCGAAAAGCGAATTGGTTGGTGGCGATGTTTGGACTGATTCATAATTGCCTTTAATGGAAAGTGTTGAAAACAGTCACTCATCCATCATCACGGAGGACTGAAAGACTTAAAAAGCGGCGCCAGATACGACATTCCCCCCCACAAGGACCTCCAAACCCTTGACTTTATCACCCTTCCCCCCCCCTCCAACTTTCCGCCTTGCCCCCACCGCATCTCAACCACTTCACCTTTGTTCTATCCGTAAGTTTCCTTTGTTGGCTTATGCCCGGATTGGTTTCGCTAACGTTAGCCCCATCTTTTTATTATTATTTCTGCGTCCCTGCCTACGCCACGTGTAACGACGCTCGCTTATTCCGTGTGGGTCCACAATTTGTCCTTTGTCCTGTCCAACCTTTCGGCGGTGCAGAAAATGGCAGATCACCAGGCGTACATTCCCTTTGACAATCTCTATATCAACAGCCCCCCCTACCCCAATCATCTCGTCCGATCCTATCACTCGTCGGACGAGTCCGATGCCGGCTCTCACGGTGGTGGTGGTTTTCGTCCCACCGGACAGATGTCCGGACGGGAATTTATAGCTCATAGGCATCCGACCCCCTCGTTCAGCGCGCACGGGCGGCTTCTCGTCGACGAAGCGCCGTACTTTCCTCCGCGCGAGCAACCCCAGCATCAGGTCCCGCAGCAATTTGTCGCCCCCGCGAGTCTCCATTTGCCAAACGCGCAGGTGAGTACCCAGCACGTGGACGCGTTCTTAATTAATTTGCAATGCACAGTATGGCGCGCCAGACCATTACCGGCAGCATGTCGAGGAGCAGTGGGCCGGCCCTTCTGGCTCGCCGCCGCCGTACTATTCCGAGTCTTTCCCCTACCCCGGATCTCACATGCCGACCGCGATGGCGCCGAGCGTCTTCCAGCACACATCGAGGTTCCCTGACGCCGGGGATTACTTACGTCAACAATTGAATCTTCCACCCAATGCTCCGGTCAACCTGTGGTCCGTTCCCGAGCCCGTCGGAGGAGAGAAACCTAGCATACCACTCCCCATGTTGATCAAGCTCGCGATATACGGTAGCGAGAAAAAGAGGTTGACGCTCCAGGAAATCTACACGGAATTAACGTTGCGATTCAAATGGTTCCGCGAGCATAATCAGGATCAGGCGTGGAAGGTGAGGCCGACAGGTGCTTCTTTGTATATAGTTTTCTTACTCACGCACGTCACTCTCGGCCAGAATTCTATTCGTCACAACCTGTCTCTGAACAAAGTTTTTCGGAGCATCCAGCGGCCGGTGACGGAGCCCGGCAAGGGCAGCTACTGGGAACTCGACATTTCCGGAGGTGAAGGTTATAAACGGCCCCGCAAAAGATTAGCGAACAGCAAGAGCGGAGCTGCGAAGGAAGACGACGCCTCTGATGACTCGTATTCGGAAACCGAGCCCGGCGATGAGTATCGCGCTTCCATCAAAGGCCGCCGCCGCTCCCCTTACGCCCAGGATAAATTCCGGCAGTCCCCCCTCCGCGCGAACACGGACCCCAACCCATATGCGTCCTCCTCCCCCCCGACCACCGGCTCGGGCCGCGGCAACTCCCTTCCTATGATCGACCCCCCTGCACCCCAGAGGGGCCCCATGCCGTCGGGGTATAGGCAGCCCGCATACGGCCAGAGCTACAGTGTCGTCGACCCCGCGCTCCATCACTCCGGCACAGCTGGCTATGCGTCCACCTCTCAGTACACCGGCCGCGTACTGGCGCACTCCCCGTCAGCTATGCCTGTAGATATGAAGCCGCCTCGCCCAGAGGGGAGGACGCTGCGTCCCCGGCCCTCGTTGTCAGCCCACATGTCGTCCTCGTCGACCGCCTCCGGGGAACCGATGTCGCCCACCGACGAGGCCTACGCCAAAAGTCGGCGTCGTGCTGCAGGACGCAACTGATAACAAGTGTGTGCGTATCTCGTGCCTTTTTATACGTTGACCACATCGCTGATCATTGCATCTGCTCCCGCAGACATCAAAACCGCGCGGCCCAGCCCACCTCTGTTCCTTTAATTCTCTCGAATCTCGATCTCGGAACTTCATCTGTACCATATAGATGACCACCACTATGCATTTATCACCCTTCGAATATCGCAGCTTGCAGCACGACGACTTATATTCATGCCGATAGACTTCGTTTCGTGTACGTAGATGTTGTACCCACCCACTGGCAGTCCGTTTTGTGATTTTTTAGGCTGTAGCATACTTTGCGCGTACTGTACTTCTATTTTATCATCGTGTTTCGATGCCCCCACACCTACGTCCAATTTATATGTTTTCGACGACAGCGCTGGACACCAGATGTTGTCGAGGTGCAGAAGTACAGAAATCCATTCTGCAAGATAGAAATCGCCTTAGATGGAAGATCATGATGGAGCACTGCAACCAAACCGCAACTGATCGGCATAATGGCGGATCTTTGTTCGCCGGACTTGACTTATCACAAGCTTATTTTGGCGCCGACCAAACCTTGCCTCAGAATTCCACAACACTAGAATGGCTTTCGAGAAATCTGCTTTGAAGATTCCCTCCGCTCGTACTGGATGGAATCTGGATGCCTGGCAGTTTCTCCCTGTGGCTGAGGGAACATCCAAGCCGTTTCCAATCATCGTGATGTGAGTGAAAATCTCACATGCCAGCGACGTACCTAGAACAAGCGCGCCGACGGGCAGGGGGCACGGATTTGGCGCCGACAAGACCATGGGGCTGGCGTACTACGCCGAGGCGTTTGCCGCAGCCGGCTATGCCTCCATCGTGTTCGACTACCGCCGTTGGGGCGCATCAGGTCAATATAAACCAAAAATTCTCGGCCGAAGAAGGTTTAATATGTTTAATTGGACAGACGGCACACCGCGATATGTGCTCATAGTGAAGGACCAGTTGGAGGACTACCGCACTGTCATCAAATACGCGCGTCAGCAGCTTCAATTCGACTCGCAGCGACTCGTCGTGTGGGGCTCCAGTTTTTCCGGTTTGCGCGCTTGTTTCCGTCATTATAAGAGACGCTCTAACTTCTGCACCTACAGGTGGTCACGCAATTACGCTCAGTGCGGATGTGAGCGACATGGCTATTTCTTTTAGTTCTCTTTCAATAATTGCTCGGCTCAACCCAGGCCGCCGTCAACGCAGTCGCTGCAATGGCGCAATGTCCGTACACGGGCGTATCTCCTTCGCTACCCCTGGACACGACATACCTGAAAATTGCTGGCTCGGCCGTGTTCGATATGGCCAAGCAGGCACTTGGTCTCTCCCCGGTATATATTCCGGTTATCTCAGAGCCGCGGACTGTCGGTGCTCTCACAACCGAGGGCACCAAACCGGGTATGCTGGCAATCTGCTCCAAAGACAAGTACGCATTTGAACCTCTCTTCCTAATACAATCGGTTGTCTTTTTGCTCCCGCTGACATTTTCTTTTCAGTGAATACAAAAATCAGGTACGCGGCGTCAAGACATGCGAATATCTTCCATTACCCAAATTCTGATTGGAAAAACAGATCTCTGCGTCGTCCCTTCTTCAAGTGCCTTCCTACCAGCCGCGTTCAAAGGCCCGACAGATCAGCTGTCCGCTCCTGATCGTCCTTCCCGACCAGGATAATCTCTGCTTGCCCGAGGGGGCGGTCGAGATATCCAAAGCGACGACCAAGTGCGAGCTGGTATCTTTACCATGTGAGTGCTACACTCTGCCCATGGCACGGTCAATTCAATCATTGTTTTGTTCGAGGTGGGCATTTTGATTTGTATTTCGGCGCGTCGCACCACGCCGAGTCGCTTAGCGCGCAGGTGGAGTTTCTGAAGAAACATGTACCCGTGTGAGGCATCCCGCATTGACGGCGATAGAGCGCCGCCGGGTCTCTGCAACATCGGTGGATTTTTTGTGGTTGTACGCCCGATCGTAGTAATTTATTGAACGGAAAGATGCCTGTTTATTCTGGTGGACACCCTTGGGCCCGAATAGTTACAAATCGTTGGATGGTAATATTCCCAAGTGAGAAAGGTCTACGAGCAGCGAGTTACCGGAAGAAATACGCCTTTCTTTACTACTCCCACCCTCTGTAACTGAGTTCATACTTCATTGAACTTGATAAAACCCGCGTGTATTATTCTTACAACCCTTAGATCGGTGAAAAAAACACCATGAATTTGGCATCCCCCTTACTCTAGACTTGAAGATACTGAGAAAGATGTCTGAAACGCGTCAGGTACTAGTAGCAGGCGCGTAAAACGCGTCTGGTCACAGTACCACATGACACACACGTGCGTGTCACGGATGCCACGGCTTTTCCGGACTCGGATACCTTGGCCCACAGGGCGATGTGGCCATAAAACGGTCTCTTGGATCGCCCGACGACAAAACGGCATCTCTTCCACCCATGACATCCCTCGAAGCTGGCGAACCCGTTCCAATTTCTCCCGGTGAATATCGCTGAGAAATGACTTAGCGAAATGGTTTTTGACTGTAGTCGACACCAGGGATATTCGAGGAGCTCGTCCATTACTTTAAATACGCCTCGTCTGCGTATAGCCCGGTCTGCCTACGTCCCAACGGCAATGCTCTAGTCCTGCAGGTTTGCTAACCATTTAGTCTGGTGAAGTTGCAGCTAACTTGGAGATGAATCTAGTTTGGAAACCACTTGAGTGATGTTCAGGGCTTTATCGCGCGCGATGACGGCCGCAAAGAGCTCATCGTTGCGCTTCGCGGAAGGTGGGTGCGGCGCTCGCCTTTCTGTTGAGGCAGGTTCGACCTCCGCGATGCAGCGCCTCGATAACGGACGCGCTCCTCGACGCCAACGTCCTGCTCGTCCCGTTCCTGACACCGGGTGTGAAGCTCCCCCGTACGCCCGCTCTTCCTCATCCAAAGGCGTTAAGAATATAAATATCTGTGTAGCAAAAGCACGCGTGCACGCCGGTTTCCTCGCGGCGTACGTGACTGTCCCACATCGTTTTCTCCGGCTAATTTTCTTGAAGGTGGGACACCGTTGCATTTAAAATCACCGCCGCGCTGGCGGCGGAGCGTCGGCTTTACCCCGGGCACCATCTGGTCACCGTCGGGCACTCAATGGGCGGTGCGCTGGCGACCCTCGCAGCCGTCTCGCTCCTCCAGCTCTTCCCGGCCTCGCCCATGCTAGATCAGACGCGCACGTACTCGTACGGAGCACCGCGCACCGGCGTACGTCTTGCCCTTCTTCATGATACCGTCCTTTTACTCATGTCATTTTGTCCCAAGAATGCCGTCTTCGCTGCGCATGTAAATTCCGAGTTTGGCTCCCGCGCTTTCAGAGGTAATATTTCTTTGCCGCCCCCTACCCACGCTGATTCCGACCTCCATCCAGTGGTGCACACCAACGATGGGTAAACACATGTCGCGGCAATCCTTGCGAGGCTAATTATACTCACAGCGTCCCCACGATCATCCCCACGTCGCTGGGGTACCACCATCACGGTACGCTTGAAGTATCAACTCCCTTCCTTTGAAGAACGCTGACCTTTCACGCAGGCATAGAATACTGGCAGCACGTTGACCCCCCCTCCCCATCCAACACCCTGCGCTGCGCAGCCAGCGGCGAAGACCCTTGCTGCTCGGCCAGTGTACCCTCGGGCGGCGTCACACCCGCGCATGCCACCGTGCGTTTTTATCGCGCTCCTCAGGTTCACAGAGATGCTAATGCGATTCATCCAGTACCTCGGCATCACTGTACCCACGCCCTTCTGTCTCTAATCCCCCGACGCACACACAACTGTACATACCTTCTTGACACACGCTGTATTTCTTGAATCAATCTTTGTACCATCTCGCGGTAGGCGGTCGGTCGCACGCCAGAAATCCAGAAATCCCAGAGAAATCATATCATAATGCATACAGTGCGGTACATACAGACGTACAGCGATGGGGGTGTCGCGGAGGCCGTACTCCATCGCAAGATGAAGCACGGGTGGAAAACGGTCTCGTAGTGGGGGAGTACGAGCAGGAGGAGGTAGGAGGTATCGCAGGCGCAGTGCACACGCAAGGTATCGCATGAGGGCGTGAGGTATCGCGTGAGGGTCATGAGCGTGAGCGTAAGTGCGTTAGCGTAAAGAGATAAAGATACGGATAAGGTAAGGTAAGCGGAATGGAGAGGGGAGGGTAGTGCGGAGCGGAGAAGGCGAAGGGGGGGAGGTATCATCAAATGCGTGAGGTATCATCATCGTGCGGGGATCATAAGGATACAACAAGGGTGGCGCGGAGCAGGGAGGAAGTGTCTAGGTAGGGTGGTACAATTGTCAATGGGGTGGAGTGAGGAGGAACTGCGGATGGAGGGAGGTTCGGCGACGGATGCAAGCAAGAGTTCTACAGAGACGCATCTAGGTCGTACAAGCGGCTGAGGGGCTATGATACGCGGCAAGAAATAGTGCACGGCGCGCGTGGATGCAGGGCAGGTGCACGAATGACGCGCCCCAGCACACGGCGGGAGGCAGAGGCCGGGACAAAGGCCTGCAGAGTGCTCAGTGCACGCCGACAGACCTACGTAGCCCGCCAGTCCGCATCCAAGCCACCCGCCCACGGCGCCAAGAGAGGGCTCGCCGGGCTGCGCGAGCGTGCAAGTGCAAGCGGGCTCCCGTACCCAGACGAATTCTCCTGCCGCCGCCCACTAGATCCGCTCGACCCGGAGTGCTCCGCTTCGCGCGCGCGATGCCCGAAGGCACTGACCGCGGGGCTCATCGGCCCCTCGACGGAGCCGGCGTGTGCAAGAGCGCGCACCCGCGCGGAGCCGGAGCCGGAGGACGGGTACAGTGAGTGTGATGCACCGGATGATGGACCACCCGAGTGCCCGGAGGCGAGGTGGGAGTGTGCGGATGCGGAGGAGAGGGAGGAAGAGTTGAGCGAGGAGTGGATGCGTGAGTGGAACGAGCCCTGTTCAGAGGAGGGGCCTTGGGAGTGGTGGTATTGAGCCTGTACAGAATGATTAGTGTCATTGTTCAAGAGAGGGAGGAGAAGGACAGGAATAGAAACGGTAGAAACCGGCTTGTCATAACAAGCCGGCATTGAGTTTCGAAAAGCGACGAGACTGCTCTCGAAGCAAAAAAGAAAAAGAAAAGAGGAAATTAAGAAACTCACAGCCTCAGTCCCCCCAAACGTTCCCCTCCTCCCAGCGACGCCTTCCCCGCCCTCACCCCCAATCCCAACACCCCACTCCTGACTCGCCCCAAACGAGCTCGAGCTCCCCAACAACGAATGCGCGCTCCGCCCAAGCAGCTGCCACCCGCCCTCCGCGCCCGGCGGCGCGTCCTCGAGGTCCAAACTCAGATGCGGCGCACTGCTCCGCCCGCTGGGCATAGCCGGTGCGCTGACACCGCCGCCGAGTGCAAACGGCGACCCCCCGCCCAAAGACGAGCTCATGGAGGCACCCACGACGCGGATCCCCGGCGCCCCGCCAAACGGCAGCGGCGCGACGTTCGCGCTCCCAAACGTTCCAAGCTTCGAGTGCGACGCGGGGCGCGCGAACCCGAGCTCGAGCCCCGCCGCGTCCCACCCACTCCCCAGCGCGTCGCTGCCGAGCCCCGGCGGCCCGTGTGCATACGCACGTTCGGGCTTGAGCGGCGTGTGCCCCGTGGCAGACGTCGCGAGCGTCGTGTTCGACGTGCTCCCCCCGAGCGTCGTGTTCTGGTTGGAGAGCGACGCCGCCGAGGACTGGTGCAGCGACTGGTGCGAGAAGGCGGCGTGGTGTAGCGAGTGCTGCGACGAGGACGCGAACGCCGCGAGCGCCACGGGCGCCGGTATGTCGAGCGGGTCCATCCCCGCCGTCGGCAGCGGCGGCGCCTCCTCGGTCGTCGGCGTGTACCCGTTCCCAGTCCCGAGCCGCGCGCCGGACCCCCGCGTGCTGAGCGTCTCGCGCGCGTCAGTAAACACCGTCCCCCCGCTCTTCCCGCTCCCGTTCGTCCCGTCCGAGCTCATCCCGCTCACGCCACTGATGGGCCGCGAGCCCGCGACGCCGACGCCGCTCAGGGGGCGCGACGACGCGAGGAACGGCAGCAGCGGGCGCGCGCCGAACTCGCGCATCTCCCCTCCCGCCGCGGGTGGTGGCACCAACCGCGGCGGCGAGTCCAGCGGCGAAACAGGTGACGAAATCGAGTTTGTTGGCGAGTGGCGCCCCGCATCAAAGAGCAAGAGGCCGCCCTCCTCCTCGATGTCGCGCGAGCCGCGCGCCGAGGCCGAGCCCGAGTCGCGGCTGAGCCACGAGAAGCGCGGGATCCACGAACGGCGCTTTTCCTGGGCGGTCGAGGGGCCCGCTGCGATACGGGGGTTAGTTAGTAAATGCGTACATGGAATGAAAAGGAGGAAAGAAGACGTACCGAGTGCAGCAGAGGAGACAGCCACGCGCCGCGCGACGACGACCTCGGCCTCCTCGGCCTCGCTGACATGCGACCCGTCCTCCGAACTGCGTGGGAGGACATCTTCCTCCACCAGGATCGCCATCTGCGCCGGCGAGAGAATCCGCCGTCCAGGCACAGGGGCTGCCGCCCCCGGCGGAAGGTTCCTGTGCGTCGTGGGTAAATCGAATGGATTCCCCGCGCCGGTCCCCTCCGCATGCGTGGGCATCGAGAGCGACGGATGCGCGAGCAGCACGCCGTACCCCGACGTGTTGGTCCCGCTGCTCGCGGAGGTCGAGCCCGTCCCGCGCGAGGACGCCGAGTTGCTGTTGTTCCCTGCGGCCGGGCTGCCCGAGCTGCCCGGGTGCGGGTTCGGCATGGCGGTGGTGAGGAAGGGGTCCGCTTCCGTGCCGCCGCGCCCGGGCTCGGTGGGCGCGGGTGGGGACGTCGGCGACGTCGGCGAGCCGACCATGAGCCAGTCGTCATCGACCTCTGCGTCGCCGCCGCCGACGGCCGGCGTGAGCATTGTGAAGCGGGTGCGGCGGCGGTTGCGGCGCGGGAAGAGAGTGAACTTGGTGCGCGACTTGGGCTCGGATGTGGTCTGGGACGAGGGTTAGTGAATAGGACATTGAGGGGCGAAGAGATAAACAGAAATGGAGAAGAAGAATTATAAGCTCGGAGGAGCCTCCAGAATGACATTACACTCATGAACAAGAAGTGAACAGGGGTAACAAAAGGCCGACGACGATAGTGTGAAGCGATAGAGGGTCAAAGCTAAGAGAGAAAAATTGCAGAAAGAAAAAACTAAGTAGAAGTGGGAAGAAAGGAAGGCGGAAACGAAGCAAAAAGTGGCCACAAGACAAGATCAGGAAGACAAAACACACCTCTGCACCTGCCACACCTGCCCTGCGCTTCTGTCGCTCCCGAAACTGCAGGCAGCAGCAGAGGCAAAGGAGGAAGATGACGACTGCGCCGAGGATGGACCCAATGACGATCCCGATGAGCTGGCCGCGCGAGAGCGGGGACGATGACCCCGATACGGAGGGGATCGCTGATGCTGATGCGGAGGCGGAGGATGATGCCACGGGTGATGAAGAGGACGCAGATGAAGCAGGGGGTGTTGTTGAAGAGGGAAAGGGTGTCGCAGAAGAGGAAGGTGTCGCAGATGATGAAGCAGGCGTAGATGTGGTCGTGGATGTTACAGTCGGCGTAGATGAGGTAGTAGATGTAGGTGGCACGGCCGTCGTCGACGTAGATTCCACCGAGCTCGTCGACGCTGGACTCGTGAGCCCGCCATACGTCCAATCCGTGCCCAGGGGTATGCTCGGGCCGTAGTAAGTGAGCGGGAGGTACAACAGAGTCGTCTCGGTCGTCTGTGGTAGCGTGACTGTCGTGAAAGAGAGCCACGGGGGCAGTTCTTGCGTCGGGGCTGACATTGCAAAGAATGTGGATCGTCCGATGTGTGGCAATTCTGCAAGTGGCTATCTGGTTTTTTTTTCGTGGTTATGTGACGGGGAAGGATGGCGGAAACCAAAGGAAGGACCGGTCGGATTCAGGATAGATGTGGTTATGGACAAGAGGCGGAATAGAGGAAGGGGGAAGGAGATGCGGGGAGAAGGAGGAGGAGAGGAAGGGAGGTTGATCTGGTCACGTGGGCCCTACTCGTGTGTTGCCGTAACGCCCTCCGAGCTTAACCGACGGTTGAGCTGGCTACAACGTAAAACGGGAGTCAAGACACAGGCCTCTGGTATCGGGCGACAAACGATGAACGACGGCGTGAATGGACCCAGAATCGCCGCAGTCCCCGTTGGATCGAAAAAATGATTAGCCAAGTTTCTCACGTCGAAGGCCAAATTGGTTTTCGGCTCTCGGCCAAAGCTGGCAATACGGATCTTTCTTACCAGATAACAAGCGCGGACGTGAAATCGATTCATTTGTCAAGCGAGTTCGTTTCTCCACTGCATTTTTTTTTTCCTTTTCTTTTACGCGTGCGGAAGGGAAAACCCCAGAATCTGCCATCTGGCGCGTGCTTGAACTCCCGGGATCTTCCGTATATCAAGAACTTGAAGAAGCCCTCCGGGTTGCCTCCGAGTCCGCAGCAGCCTTGGCAAGGTCCTGACCTCACCCACGAATCGTTACTTGGCAGCTTTCATCCCTTCATCCCGGTCCCAGAATGTAATTTACTGTACACTCCATTTCAAGACTCAGCCATAACCAGCACGATCCAAGCGTAACCCATTTGATACATGGTACATCAGAGCGGAACCCCGCACCAGATGGCTGATCCGTTTTTCCCCCTTTGCAATCACGCGCTTTAACCGATCGAGTTTGTGGACATGAAAATGAAATTTCGCTGGATTTCTAAACGCTGGAATTCTAGAAACCTTCACCTCCTCCCTATGCAATTTCACACGGCGGACAAACGTTCAAAACTTCAACTTCAACTGATGCGCCACAAAGGTCGGCATAAATTAACATCAATACTAATCCCAACAGTCAACGGGAAAAGACATCTCTAATTGCCTACACCGCCATCGACACCGCGATTAGGACGTACACCGCCGCCGCAGTCAATTAATTAACGCACTCTCGTAACTATTAAATATAGCTGAGTATCGAGCAGTCTTTCGTCTATACATATACACGCTGTACCTAGCCACGCAGGTCGCAGATTCGAAAGCTGGACCCCCTTCTCGACTGGCAAGAGGACGCGTGGAAGCATTGATATTGAGAGGTCGATTCCCTCGACTATGCGCCGCCAATCGAATATACGCCCACTCCGCGGCGGCACATATCGTGTTAACACCGCGCGCGGGCGAACCTCCATGCAACATAAATTCATTAAATAATACTCACAGCGGGGCGCGAAGTGACGTTCCTGCGCCGCTAATTCCCGCACCCCGCACACCCACGGCCAGTCCAGCGCTTAACTTGCTCTTCACAAAATTGGGGGTGCGATAAAGAATTAAAGCGACGGTCGAGGGAGCACAATTGCAATGGCGCCTACCCCAATAGCAGGTGGCAGCCGCGAAACCTTGGTGGGAGGACTACGACTCAATCTTGTAACTAGTACAGCTGTCTTACAGCACACAACTTCTCGAAATCAATGGGACTCGGATTCTCAGAAAATCACGGGCGCGCCAACAAACCTCGGGACCAAGATCCATCCCCAATAATAATATCTCCGAGCCAATTCAAACCACTGAACCACTGGTGAAATGATGTTGCTGTGTCCACCATTCAACATGAGCTCGAATACCTACAAGGAACCACCCGAGCCGCAGGGTTTCCCGCACACGATCGGAAGCGGGAACATTGACGCGTGGAGGGCGCACCTCCAAGCTAACTCGGCGGCGGGCGTAGATAGCTGCTTGCAGGCGTGCGTGGCTGGCAGAGTAGTCATATTTATCAGATTCATACTTATTACTTCTTCATGCTGAATTTCTGTATAATAAACAAATGGAGACAATTTTTGGACTGAATCCACTGGTGAGGGCTATGAGAGACATCAAGGAAATGACCAGTAATTGGCTGGTACCTACCGCTGCATATTGAATAAGTCCCGAAGGATAATTAGCTCGTAAAATGATGTGGCTGTGTCGAGAAAGTTGAACTTCGGCCGCTCCCTTCGGACCTATTCAATATGCAGCAGTACGTACCAGCCAATTACTGCTCATTTCCTTGATGTCTCCCATAGCCCTCGCCACTGGGTTCAGTCCAAACATTGCTTCCATTTGTTCAATGTACAGAAATTCAGAAGGCCGAAAACAATAATGAGTGTTAGTCCGATAAATATGACTACTCTGCCAGCCCGCACGCCTGCAAACAGCTATCTACGCCCGCCGCCAAGTTGACGGGGAGGTGCGTCCTCCACGCGTCAATGTTCCCGCCTCCGATCGTGTGTGGGAAACCCAGCGCAGCGTCGACAACGTCGGACGGCAACATGAAGTAGCTGGTCGCGATATCACTGCGGCCAGGATCCTCGTTGTTGAGCGCCGCAACGAACACCGCTGGCGAACAGGTCGGATTCTGCTGGTAGTGGATGCTGCCCATCGGAAACACCGTCCCCTGGTACTTCCCCAGCTGCGTCTCGATGATTGTGTTAAACCCGTTCTCCTGCACAAAGCCCGTGTCTAGAATCCCGTCGATGACGGTAAAGAACTCGTTCGCACGGGGATGCGAATGCGGGATGTTGAGCCCACACGGCTCCACGAGCGAGATCGCGTTGGAGATGCCGAGATCCTGGAGGATGGGGAAGTTGTCGACGGTGGCGAGGAGGATAGAGCCGCCTGGGGTGGCGGCGGTAGCCGCCTGGTTGTTGAAATCGAAAACCGTGAGCTGGCGAAGGGCATCGCCCGTGAGGAGGTTCCCGCTGCTATCCAACAACAGCTTCTTAAACCGGTCGTTGGAGCTTGCTTGCGTCTTGAGCCCCGCGGCGATGGCAGGCGCATTGGTAATAAGCGGGACTGGGCCGGGGGTAGTCACGGTGGGTGCCGCCTTGACAGAGAGGAGGAAGGCAGAAACGGCAGCGATGACAGTCGAGGGTCCGAACAACATGGCGAATGACGCGGGGCGACTATATGGCGGGGAATGGGACCGTTAGTTTAGAGATAATAAGTGGACGCGAGGAATGGGCGAACCAGGTGCAAAGCTACTGGAAAGGCTACCAAGTGGCTGGTGGCTGGAAAGATATCCTCAAAATTTCACCGGCTTATGTACCTTTGAGCCATCATGCATCTCCTTTAATTCTTCAATGTTCGGAACACAGATAAAAACCCGCAGGCTCTGAAAATAGCTGCCGAGTGCGGACCTTTTTGCCGCTTCGTCCCATGCTTGTCCCAGATCTCTCCAGATCGAAACCAATGACGACGCGAGCGACGGCACGCAAGCAATCTCGGAGAAAGTGGTATGTGACCAGCGGGCGGAGCAAGCAGGCACAAGGAGAACTATGGTTTCGGGATTCTTTGTCCCACCGACAAACTTCACACTACGAGATTTATTCTTGCCGCCAGGGGGTCGATATGGGTGGACGATAACGCACTACCGGTTGGCGGTTGTGCCCGGATACCAGGAGCCGTGAGAGAGCAAGATCGGCACGTAACAAGGCAGGACGGCGCAGGGTCGAGTGGTCGTCATCACATTGGCAGACAGGGCGCCAGGGTGGCGAACCACAGAGGATCTATTTAGAGTTGCGAGCCACGAGTTTGTCGGAGACTCGGAGACAATCCACGGTTCGTCCAAGCCAGTGACAGTGAAATGAATTGGACCGCATCGAGCGGCGAGTTGATTAGATAGTTTTTGGCCGAACTAGGCGGCAATTGCGTCTTCTTCGCTCTTCTCCGCATGCAAACTTCGGCTGTCGGGCTCAACATTTTCCCCTCAGCTCCGGAGGCGGCACTGTCCCTCAGTACCGGTAGTGAAAGAGAGCGGGGGAGTAACTCCATGAGCAAAAAGATCGGCTTCTAACATCTGAAAGATCATCGATCTCATCATTCGTCACTTTGCGCAATCCTTAAGGCTCTATTTTGGATTGCGATTGTTCTTCCCACATGGCACAGACTGCCGGCCCGGCCATCAACGATATGGCAGACATGTTATTTTTAAGACGGCGGCCTCTTCACCAGGCGCTAATTTTAGGATGGTAGATAATGCTTTCTTCCAGCGTTCCACATGGTCAGAGCGGCAGGCACTGTTGAAAGTTGAACCTTGAATCGGTTCCGCGGAGAATCCTGAAGATTTGCCGAAACTAACCTGAGCCTTCCCATCCCAAGTACAACAATTTCATCGGCCATCAATATTGCCGAATCCCCAATTAAACCTCAATAATTTTACATAGCACCGGCTCCACAGTGCTGAGCCTAACGCTGCCGGTTGACCCAACTGCTAAACGCTAACTCCGAACCAACGGTAACTTATATGTTCATCAGTGTTCATCCCCGATCCACGGCAACGGTAGAGTGCGGCACATCCGGCGCGATGCTTCAATCGATGGACTTGACATCAATACGGCATCAGATGCCGTTCCGGCGGGGTTAAGTATGAACGTTCAACCTGTGCTAGACCTCGTCTCCGGTGAACGGGTCTGAGGTTGTAGACAAACCAAGTTTCCGCTGGCGAAGTCAGACTGCAAGAGAATCAGGGGAGATTCTAAAAGAGGCCTCGTTTATGCTAATCAAGTAGAAGTGTGTAGTAGAAGCGTCGGCAGTTCAGAAGAAGTGTTTGCATCCGTCCAAATTCTACGAGATTGACCCTCGGGGTTTCCGAAGGATAAGGGTACAGTTTTGAGTGCCGGTACCTAGTAACTTTATCAAGATGCGACATCAATTATAGAAGGCGACGCGTGCGACCGGATACACTGATTTAAATAGAACCAATTGCAACAACGGTCGGCGCACGGTCGTCCTGACCATGGAGTTGGCTCACACTTCCGGGCACTGACAAAGTGCAGCTGACTATAACCTGCCGGAATTACTTGCTAGTAAGTCCGTTCGAGTCCGCGCTTCTCCCGGCGGCTTAGATTCTATCTCACCTTATCGCGGTGTGTGCATGTTGCGATGTGCGCCGGTCCACGTATCAATAACGACAAGGTCCTAGATGTATGATATGCTGGGTCTCTCTCGGACAGCAGGATTGACGTGGCGATCAAGTGCTCGTGTTCAAGTGGAGCTTTGAATTCTCCGTGAAACGCAAAGTGGTACGTGTCATGTATTAGACTGTCCTAAATGGCTCGAATAATTGAGGCGTGCTGTGCATCTGTTTCTGAAGACGGGTTAAGAAAGGCCCAGGCCGAGAGAACAAGGCCACGCGGCATGTCGACTTGTACGTAGATGTACTGAGAATATAACCATCAGGGAGATTGCAAGCCGCTTAGGCGAAAAGTCCAGCATAATCACTCGTAAAATTATGTGGCTGTGCCCGCCGGTTGAAATTTCCTTTGCCTCGAGAGTTCCAAGAGCCATATGTCACGTCCGCCCGCAAGAAAGTAGTGCGGACCAGAGAGATAAATTTAACCCAGCGAGTTGTGGATCTTCCTGTTCAGATATGAGAAGCGGAATGGGTAGGTAAGGCATTGGCCGATGTCAATGTGCTCTAAGCTCCGGAGACTGAAATTGTCAAATGATGTATTTCATAGGGCGAACAGCCCTCGATGATTTAGATAAAGACCCAGTAGATAGATGGAACATGGTTCAAGGCAACTGCACGCTGACGCTTTTCCCCGCGAGCCCACCCACCGGAAGAGTAACTGTGACCGGTCGGCTCTTCACAGTTCCCCATCCAGCCGGCGCCGTCCCTGTTAGTAAAGTGAAGTTGAGTGCGAGAGATGTGAGCGTCTGGGTTGGATCCGAAACGGTCACAGTCCAAGTATCCATGCGGAGGATGAGCATAGAATTTCCGTTCGATTTCACCTGGATCGCGCCGACTCCGGCCTTCAACGAGGGAACCGTGAGCGTCGAGCCTGCCGCCGTCCAAAAGGCGATGAACGCGGTATTGTGTGCGCTGTCCAAGAGGGCGGAAATCGACCCGTCGTTGCGCACCACGTGGAGATTTGTCGGCTCGGCCTGAGCCTTCTGCGCGAAGCTAGCCTGCGTGGTCCCGGGATACATGGCGTAGGTGACCGGCGTGGAAATATCGCGATGGGATAGCCACGCCGCGAAAATGTCGACGGTGTTGGGCGCAGCGGAAGAGCTCCCAATCGACTGCCAGGATCCTGTCCGTGGCCCGAGCTGCAATGAAAGCGATGTCGCCGGGTTAGACGAGTTGAATGTGTAGCCAGTTCCGGCGTGCCACAGGGAGCTGACACCGGTGTAGTTGCCTGTGCTTGCAGCGGCGCCGTCAACAAAGACGTCTCCGGAGTGAATGCGCTGGTCCAGGACGGTAAAGACAGGCGCGGTGCTTGAAGATGTGATTAAGGCAATCATGACGAAGACGACATCGTCGTCCAGGAAAAAGTACGTCTTGCGCCAAGTCATCGCCCGTGTGGTTGGGTTGTCGTAGCGCATGCCTGCGATGCCCACTACGCCGTCGGAGACCCCACCGACGTACGGTTGAAGTCCTGTCACCCGTGAGGTGTCGCAGCTGAGAGGTGTATTCCCATAGTCGACCGTGGTTCCAGGGATCAAGTTCCAATCCCATGCGGAGAATATGTCTTGGTACTGAAGAGAAAATCAGTTGCTGAAGATGAACAATAAAATGGTCGAACCTCGTTGCCTGCGACGAGTAAATGGTAAGTAAAACACAAGAAACAAGGAGCATTGGAGGCGCACCAGTCGTGTATGTGTACATCGCGCCGTCTGACAGGTGGAAGCCAAATGCATTCTGAGAGTTGACGCATTCCGTGTTCTGCGTTCGCTTGCTGTACATCTTCAAAGTGACGATATAGTTCTCGCCGCGTTGTACCTGCAGCCTGGATTAATTGATGAAAGGTGATATTTCCAATTACTATCACCATGTAGTCGTTCGCATAGAACATGCGGTTTCCAACAAGAGATCCAGGGTTTACCCCGGTGGAAGTAGACAAATCATTGAAGATGTCCGTGATGTCGGACGACCCCCATAGTTGCCCCAGAACTTGAATCTGGGTCAAATTCACCTCGAGTTTCGCAGCGACACTTCAAAATGTTAACGGGATGTCGGCAGAGGGATCAAACAAGTAGACATACTTGTTAGCTGATACGGGCTGGGCGATATTCCTGCCGATCACAGTCTGGTTCGGTCTCAGTTATTGCGCGGAAATAGAAAATTGAACCCGCACATAATCCCAATGAAGAATGTTGGTTATCGTGTTGCGGAAGATCATCCATTGGTCCTTAAATCGCAGTGGTTAGCGCTAATTTCGAGCTGACAAAGGCCGAGCTTACAGCAATCAAGAGGCTTGTAACCACGCCCATCGAGGAAGTTCCTGCCTGGAACTGCGTCCCTCCGGAAGAGATCTCCAGGTTGAGGACATCGTTCACACTGTAGAGGTGACATGATTAGCCACATAACACAGGGGACTGAATTAACTTGCTAGTCCTTTCCATACGCGCTAGAGATATTTTAGCATATGTCTGCTGACTCGGAACATAAAGATAAAATCCACGAACCCGTTGTACAGCAACCCAGTGTGCTGGCCGAACGATCCATCGGGGCGAATACCGTCGGTCATAATGCCGTTCTGGAAGACGAGGTCGCCATGCGCAGCTGCATACCCAGCGGCGACGGTCGAGGAATCCCCCAGGCGAAGGCCCTGATCAATTCCGATTGACGCGATGCCAAGGAGGTTCGCGCCAGTGATTGCGGCAACACCGTTGATCCCTGTCTGCAGCGTGTTGAACGCGCGGCTAATCATTCGTGTGCATCCGGCGAGCTCCGAGGTAGAAAGGCTGCTGCCTAAAGAGAGGCAGACCTGGCCGACCCAGCTGGGAATGAGGATAACCTGCAAAGCAGTTAGTATGATCTCGATACTTAACGCATAAGTCCAAGCACTCACGTTTGAAAACCAGTTGGTATTCCTGCACGTCCATATGGTGATCAGTATTTTGGAATGCGCGACAGAAAGAATTGACGTGCCACAAGCCTGGGGTCCCACAAGAACACGCCCCTTCGACCCCGCCAGAGTCGAGGCACGCAGCGGTAGTAAAGTCGTTGTTGAACCAAAAGGCCATTGCCGCGGAGATCGACGCTCTCAGAGTTGGGTCCCCCGTCCACTGCGCCGCGTTTTTAAAGCCGCCGTGCCATGCAGAGGCGAAGGTGTCTGGGATAATTTTTAGACTCGGGGTGATGGGTGATAAATCCCGACGCACTTATGCGGACCCAATGTTGCTGCGCGGGCCAGCTGCTGCGACTCGCGTCGCAGCCCGTGGTGTAGTCGACGTCGGCCCAGGTGCCATCTGCGCGCAAGGATTGTTGCCTGAATATAATATAATATATCAATTGTATAATCAGGTCGGGGTTGGACACACTCACCAGGTCGCAATATTCGTGGAACCTGTAGACGAGCCCACGATGTTTGACAGGCGGCGCTCGCGGACGGTGGCGAGGTCAGTCTGTGCAGTGACGGAGATTGTAAGGAGCGTGGCGGCGAGGTAGGCCGCAAGGAAGGGGCGGAACATGATTGTGTGGCGAGCACTGAAAGGAATGGCCAAGTTTGCTGTGTTTCAGCGAGCGGCGGCGTCCTTTTATATGGGACGCGGGCGCCATTGTGCAAGTCACAGTACTTAGCCGAGTGACAGAAGCGAGAATCACCAGTTCTCCGTGATCACCCAGATAGGCCCCCGGTCATTACCTATAAATCCGGTCCGCTTTTTTTCGGGAATTTTGACTGATTTACTCTATATTTTGGGTGTATTTCGAGCCTGGAGGGTGGAAAAAAACCGATTTTGGCCCCCCATGCTGGGAATGTCTTAGTTTGCTGCATACGCATCGGTGTAGATGGTTGAGAACCTCTGCATCTTGCTGGTTCCGAAAAAATACCTCCGAAAATCGGTCGTTGATTTACTCTATGGCCGGACCGCTTTTATAGGTAGTGACCGGGGGCCTACCCAGATCCTCTCTGTCGCTTGGTATACTTACAAATGGGTGACTCAACCGGGTGCTCCGATCAGCATCCCGCCCCGTCGGGCGCACCAGGGCGCACCGTGACTCGGGCTGATTGCCGCCCGAAACATATGCTTGGTGCAAATGGCGGGCCGCAAAATCTAGTCACTCCAAGTGACTCATGCCAAATATCGAGTCGGGCCCGGGTGTGCGCCTCCCGGCCCTGGCCGCCCATCGCCGAACGGGAAAACACCTTCTGAAACCGCTTGTTGAGTTGCGCGTGGGAAGAGCCGGGTACAGCGGCGGACCCGAGTTGAAAGTTGAGTAACATAGGTCCCTTGACATCGGTGGGATCAAAGTTGTGACCGAGATCGATATCATTATGAACTGGGGTACACTGACTGACAACTTGAACTGTTTCAAGGAAATATGAAGTGAGTCACTGGCGACCCGCGGATGAGAGCGAGGCAATTCTGGACCCCCCCCCCAAAAAAAAAAAAAAAAAAACCCCCCGATTCGCGTCTTCAGAATGTTGGTCCAAGCCTAAGACCAGCGAGTTTGCGCGCAAAGTTGTGTGAGTAACCAGGGTATCCCGAAGCTTCTTGGTCTAGATAGACCTGCCATCTGTCGGTCTCGAGGAAAATTGGCGAAGAACAGAACAGAGGCTAGCAATGGGCAAGGGTATCGGATCCTTGACATCAGTTAGCAACGCTTACGCCAGCTGAACGAGATTTGCATAGCGAGTTCAAGTTAGTACAGTCACAAAGGTGTCGTAGGCCGTCCAAGGAGCAAGCATTGAGCGGGGCAGAAGAAACTAGAATGGCGCCAATGCCTTGGACCACTGGATAATGTCGCTGTCACGGTGTCCAGGTTGAATTTTTCTGCCGAAAGTTGAACCAAGTTCCTGAGTTGAGCTAGGCGCCCAAATCCAGCAGAACTTGTGGTTCGCGGATTTCTGCTCGGTGGAGGGCACTGGCAATGGAGGCACACAAGCAAACGGGTTGTGGGAACGTGGGAAAAGGCAACGCACCACTCCTCGGAAAAGAATGTGGCTGTGGTGCGTCCCGTGACCGATCACCAAACACTGGCAAAGCGTCCAGGCTTTAAGCGCTCTTTTTTTTCTTCCTCCCGCCACATCGTCCGCCGTCTTGCCTGCTTCGTTCTGTCCACTGGCGAGCTCACGTCCTTCATCCTTCAACACCCGCGATATGGTATGTCCCCCTCCCCCCTCAAATCCTCGCTCTTTTTGTGCCACGGAGCCTTCTCGACGCGATGATACCTTAAAAACTTTCTTCGAGCCTCCAATGTCTTTACCAGACGTGGTGGCGATGTGAATTCCTTGTCATAGTTACACTGATCGGTTTCCTTCCATCTCATGTTGTGTACCTTTTTTTTCCCTCGCAATGCTGACTAGGCTGTCTTTCGTTTTTTCAGATGTATCAAACGTCGATGAACTGGGAGGCTAGCTGGATCGCCTGATGATACCGAGGTTCGTCTCCCACCCATCTCCAGCTTCTTGGACACTGTTTGACATTTTCCCCGTCAGCTTGAGATAACGTCGTGAAATCAAGAGCTGAATCGATGGCATGACCGCCGTCGGCGCTACAGGGCACTACAGCGCTGGTGAGCATCGTTTCGTCCACCCCTCCGCTCCACCCCTCCCCCTTCCCATGCGATGAAACATAGGAATTACCGCCTGAGCCGCAAGGTGTTGACGACAATTCCAAGGCTGTATTTTTCGAAATATTCTGATCCCACCCCTACCCTACCATTCCCTTGCTCCTTTACCTTTCCATCCTTACCTCCTCTCCCTCCTCACTGTCGTCATCCACGCCGTTTGCTCACCGCTTCCCCAGATGCATTCGTCCTCCGCTGCCACCGAGATAATACCGGTGCCATAGGACGTGTCCCTCTGCATGTGAGTGTCTCATCTCCGTTCTTTGAGGCCAGAGCAAGGCTTCGACGATGAGCCTATATATTTTTCAGTTATCCCTGTCTTAACATCTATGTCGAGTCCTTTGAAAATCTGATCCGTCCTTGCTCTCCTTCTCTTCTCCTCGTCACCCTCCTCGAATGACATTCTGACGCATCTTCCTCAGGTTCCTCGTCGGGCAGCGCGCCTTCGTGGGCCACCACCCGCTTCACACCCAGGCTCGTAAGTCACGCCCTTCGTCAATCCCCCCTACATTATATATGATGCCATACACGACGGTCTACGTACCTCCATGCCGAAACTGCCCGCCACAGCTCAATTTCTTCGGGCACCTTTACTGATTCTTTCTCTTCCTTCGCCTCACTGTCAGACTTCGTTCTTTGCTGACGATGCATTTTATTCTAGGATGATGATGATACATGGGTCGGGGACCGTTTGAGTACAATACATAGTCTATTTAGCACGGTGTCGGTCTTACGGCGCACGTCGTTGTAGATCCGCGCGCTAGTGTCTAGCCTGCGGTTCACCGAGCCCTTTGGGACACAGTACCGTCGAGCTGCCCGAAGGGCTCCCCGTACGCTCGTACTTGGACGTCCACGTCGCAATATCAATGGTGTCTTCTAAATATCACTTGTCCTTGAGTCGTTAAGTCCTTTCGTCTGAGACACGTCTTCAGGCGGCGTGGCACTGCGGACAGCTTTCGGGCGAGGCACTGTTTCTCCGCTGAAGATTCAAGTTCTGAGCCTATGAATCCATCCTCTTCAATCCGACTCCAGAGATCATCATGGATAATGCGACGGCCGTGTATGACATTCTTTGCGACGAGGAGGCCTGGCATTGGGACACATATGACGGCCACAAGCTTGTCTTTAATCGTGACGGTACCGGCGAGGTGCGGGCTCTTACCGTCCTTTAGCTGTGCAATATGGTACTTATCTCGAATCCTACAGATAACTTCCTGGGCGGAACTCTGCGTCTGGATCGTCGCCATCTTCGAGTGGAAGTCCACGACCCAGCTGCCGTGGAGTACAACGCCGACCCACCAGCGCAGCCATCGTTCATCCAGGGCTTGGTCGGTCGCTCCTCCCCGCCACCGTTACTCCGGGCGTCCATCGAATTCACGCTCACGAAGCGGCGGCCACTCCTCTACGGCAGAGTCGTCGATCGTCTCATCAACGAGGACCTTATGCTCGACGTGGCCTTTGCGCCACGGGTGCTCGGCATCACCGTCGAGCGCGGGCGCTTCCCCGCGTCGTGGGACTCCGGACCGCAATCTCTGTACCGCTCGCGGCTGTCTTTCGACATGTCCCCGTATCCGCCGCTAGAGGCGTGGCGGCCCGGGCAGCACGACATGGTGCGCAGCATGGGACAGCCGCGAATGACCCATTTCTGTGCGTATAAGCTGGCCGACGTGGAGCGGGGAGGATGCGTCGCGATGTGATGTTTCGCATGGTTCGCATGTTTCACCCTTCTGTAGGTTATGATTTTCTTTAATAAAATCGGACGAAGCTTCCTTGGCGCTCGATCGTTCTAGATGACTGGTGAATGTCTGCCAGCTTCTCGGGCATCTAATCTTACCGCCCCCTTCCTCATCTCCTCGTCTTCCGCACTACATCAAGTTATCCTCCGCCGGATGCTTCAGCTCTCCACCTTCTTCCTGATTGATGCTGTCGACATTCCTTCTCCATCTCTTCACAATTTTTTCCACTACCTGCCGCGGATCCTGGTACTCCCTCTGATGATGACGGTTGGCGCCGGGTTGACCAGAATTGCAACGGCTTCACCCGCGTGGAGAGTGGGTATGGACTAAGATGGGGGTGGTATGTGGGGCAGACACTGATTTTTGGTCAAGGTGAGTCTTTGGAACAATCCCACGGAGTACAAGTCCACGAAGTTAAATCTCGGGCATGCAATCTGTTCACGCCAAGCCCTGAGCAAATCATTAGCTTCTCCCGTTCCTTCCTGTGTTTCGGATAGTTCCGCCTATTTAATCACCAACCCGAGAACACATGGACCAGGGAAACCGAATCCGAGAACCTTCAAGCCATGCATTTCCTCAGCTCCACCATCTTGCCCTTTGTATTGCCCGCTGCTTGCGGCGCGACCCTCTATGAGGCTTTCGCAGATATACCTGCATCGAAGTTCGATTTCGTTATAGTGGGTGGTATGTTTAGTTTCTTCGCCCTCTTGACGCACGGCGGCTAAGAATGTGTTGCAGCTGGGGCTGCGGGTAGCGTCCTTGCGAACCGACTCATCGAAAACCCTGATGTCTCTGTGCTCCTCCTGGAGGCCGGACCCTCGTATGTCGTTCACTACGAAAAGAATCCGCTGATCCATATTTGGCTGTTCAGAAATATCGGTGTCATCGATAGCATCATCCCGATGTTCCCTGTGCTGCTTAATCCGAACACACCGTTCGATTGGAATTATACCACGACCCCCCAGGCCGGTTTGAATGGCAGAAGCATAGGCTATCGTATGGGATTTTTCTGCCGCCCACAACACACGCTGATGGTCCTGATAGCTAGAGGACATATGCTGAGTGGTTCAACTTCAGTCGGTGAGTTGAACATAATAGTGAGGGAGGACCCTGGTCTGATGCACTCGCAGATTACATGGCTTATACGCGGGGGAGCTCTGAGGAGTGGGACCGTTATGCTACACTCAGCGGCGATCCCGGCTGGTCGTGGAGTAACATTCAGCAATACTTCCGTAAGCTCCCTTCGTACCTCGTCTTGTCGCACACCTCTGATTTCTTGTAAATTAAACAGAATGAAAAGTGGACCCCACCGGCGGACGCCCATAACACAACTGAACAGTTTGACCCTCTTGTTCACAGTTTGACGGAAATCACCTCCGTCAGTTTGCCAGGGTTCAGCCATCCGTTCGATTCGCGAATCATTACGACGACGAAAGAGAATCCAAGTCAGTTTCCGTTCAATCTTGACACGAACTCGGGTCGTCCGCTCGGCGTCGGTAAGACTTCACTCCCATTAAGTATTCGCTTTTTTGCCTGAATATTTCCCACTTAGGTTGGTTGCAATCGACTATCAATGGTGGTCAACGGAGTAGTGCAGCTACATCCTATCTAGGCCCGACATTCATGTCTCGACCAAACCTCAATGTGCTTGTGAATGCCCGTGTAACGCGGATTATCCAGACGGGAACGGACATGTACAAACCTGCGTTCCGTGCTGTTGAATTTATCCAAAGCGACACAGGCGAGGGAACCGATTTCTTTGGTTGATTTATGGCTTACGAGACCTAAGGTCCCCGAACCACGGTCACCGCCTCGAAGGAGGTGATTCTCTCCGCCGGGTCCATTGGAACGCCGCAGATCCTCCTGCTTTCTGGTATTGGGGATGCCAAGGACCTATCCGCGCTCGGAATCGAAACTATCTTCGACAATTTATCCGTCGGGCGTAACTTGAGCGACCACCCGTTGTTAGCAAACACATGGTATGTCAAGTCGACAGGGACATTCGACGGCATCTCCCGCAACACTCCTGAGGTTGCCTCGGCCGTCGCACAGTGGCAAACTAATCAGACGGGATCGCTTGTCGATGCACCCTCGCTCACCTCGTCTGGTCTTGAGTGCCCGAGGGTTCATTCTCGATCACGGATCCGTCTGCTGGACCGAATACTGCTCACTATGAGCTTCTGTTCGCGGTGAGAACATTCAAATTGGTCCGCGGTGGTGATTTTTAACACGAAGGTATAGAATGGATGGGTAGGGCTCGCGCCGATTCCTGCAACAGGCAATTTTATGACGGTAGTAACGGCAGTAACGGCCCCATCTTCCCGTATGCTCCTCCTTCCCATCTTGAATTATAGCTGAAGATGAAGCACAGGTGGCGAGCTTACCCTCAAGACTTCAAACCCATTCGACCAGCCCAACATCAATCCTTCACTACTCGGAAGTGACTTCGATCTGTTTGTTATGACGGAGGCCGTCCAGGCCGCTCGAGATTTCCTGAAAGCACAGGCTTGGGAGGGATATGTCATCCGGGAGTTTGAAGACCTCGCGGCGGCCACGGATGATGTCAAACTGAAGGCATACATCCAAACCAATGCGGGGACCGTATTCCACCCCGTTGGAACTGCCAGCATGTCCCCGAAGGGCGCTGGGTTCGGAGTAGTCGATCCGGACCTGGTGGTCAAAGGGATTTCTGGTCTACGGATCATCGACGCATCGATATTGGTGAGACTTGGTTCTCTCGAGCTGGGCGTGGCTCACATAATTACCCAGCCTGTTGTTCCTTCCGCACACACTCAAGTCCCGGTGTATATTGTTGGGGAAAGAGGTGCAGACCTTATCAAAGCTTCCTATAATTTGTGAAGGGCGGGAAATTTTTTCGAATGTACAATTCTGGCAAACCCTTACTGCGCTTCCATCTCTTGCAGACTACTTCCCCGCAGGCTCTCGTTTTTCGATCTCTCTAACCAACCGGCGTCTCTCACCTTGGGGTGTCATTCATTTATTTATGGTACGTAGAGTTTCAAAATCAGGCACAGTTTTACTGGTGTACTATGAGTTATCGTCCGTCGCTCCTAACTTGAAAGTTGAAGACACGCGCTCACGTGATCGCGTATACTCTCTCAAGGAAAATGCCTGGCAGTGGATTGTTGGAGTAGCTTTAGAAAAATACATTTGTGCAACGAGCCCATGTATGAGCTCAATAGGTCTAATTTTGAAATTTGATGAGTTGCATTGCAAGGAGCGTCGCTACTCATACAGCAAACCTCTGGACGCAAGTACAGAGCAATAAGTATGTTGATCCTGTGAGTTTATGTGTCGGCTGGTGTACTGAAAATTAATGTTCGAGTTCAGCGAGTTTCAATAAAGCACCATACTACTTCGTCTCGCTGAGGCACAGTGGGATGACAATCGGGCGTAAAATCACGGCGATTCTGGCCACGATTTGGCCGGCGTAGAAATTTGGATTGGGTAGAACGCTTGTACATAGAATGTAGCCGGGTACAGCTAACATACTCCGCCATGGTCTGGAAAGAGACACAGACGTCACGTACAGGAATTCCATCCAAGGTCAACAACGACAACAGAAATATCGTCGCGTTGAGAATCCGCAAGCTCCTTTGCCCTTTTGTCGGCATCCTGCCCAAACAAGACATTCTTGATGAGAAGTTCTGCCGGGTTGTCGCCATCCACAAGTTCAATACGAGTATGCCCGAGTCCTTCGTGCTCTTCTCCATTAGCCAGGGACATTATAATATCCCACGAGTCTCCTGCTGCTGCTGGGATATGATCCATCGAGTCCCGGAGTCCATCAGAGGCAAATATCAACATGTCCCCGGGGAGGAGGTCGTGCCGTTGAACGACGGGGGTAGACAACAAATAGGGAGGGGTCGAATTGCCGTTCTCGACCCATTCCTTGAAGCAGATCTCCATAACGGGAGATGGATAATAGCGCGGCATAATACGAGAAGCCAGAAGCCGCGACTTCACCTTGAGCTGATGATCGCCGAGTGCTTGGATGGCCGTTAATATAAATGTGCCAGGACGCGGATGTTTACGTACCACGAGTGACTGCGAGCAGGCCGAGGACGCGGCCATATTTGACGACGTCCTTCTCGCCCGGATGGTCTGCAGCGAGCCTTTTCATCTCTTTCGCGTCCGTACAGTTGTGGCGCTCGCTCAGAAGAATCGGGGTCAACTTCCCGTCCTGCATGCGTCCGCAGACTGCTTGTTGTCAGTCCAAGTGATTTCTTGGCAAAATCGTAGACACACCTGCGTCAGAGTCGCCAAGAGACACCACCCATATGTTCTTTTTCTCTTTGTCAATTATTCCAATGAGAACGGTTGTACCCACGATAGCCCTCCGACCGCGCCTGAACCGTGGATACTGTTGTCCGTACCCCACGACGTCAAACACCTTTCTACGGTCCATCCATTCCTCTCCTGACCAGTCCTCTCCTGGTTTAAACAGCCTGGTGACTTTCAAGAGGAGCGATTGGTCGAAATCCTCAAAGATCTGCGATATGACTTGTTCGACATCTGAAGCTGTGGGGTCGAATCGTTCGGCGACCAGCTGTGGCAGGCGTCTCGCTGCGAATTCCGACAGTTCATAGGAATTGTGGCCTGAAAACGGTAAGAACGGGTCCAAAACATGAACCTCATCGCGTTGACCATCAAAAATAGCAATCATGGTGCCGTGCTCGAATTCGAGAACCACTGTTCGGTCTTCTTCCTTGGTTGGAAGGGCTGACTGGGAGACCAAAATCCCATCACTGAGTACGCGAGTTTTCGACACAAAACTGCCGAGTTGCATGGGTGGTGGAGGTGGACTTGAGTGTATAGCAGTGGTCACAGTGTGGGCACAGGCGTGAGCGTGACCGCTTGAACGCGTCGATCACTGATGACAGTGATAAGTGCTCAGCTGCCTGCAACTCCCGCGGCCCCGCCTCCTTTACTATCATCCACTGCGCCACTGCGTCTGCCTGGAGAGTACAGACTCTGGATCAGAATCGCCACCCACCGGGGGCACACTCTGAGTCAGATAATTTAGTTTTATTTAGACACTGCGAATCGAAAGGGCGACCATTCTGGAACCCTTGGCCGTGGATATTGGCGCAGGACTCGCCATGAGCGGCTTCATCCTGGAGCAGCTCCAATCCAACTCCCGGCGAACGGACGCACGTACTCGCTCGGCCAGCCGAGCATCGTAGGTGGGGGGTTGCATGATAGATCTGCAAATAAACTCACTGCATGCGCTTTGCGTCTTCCGCATCTGCGTCTGCTCAAACAGGTTTAGAGGCGTCTATAGGTAAATATCCCCCCTCTTCCGTCTACATATTCCCTCTTGCTACTAGGCTAATTGTTCAAGCCGGAGACGCATTTTTGCGACGTTTTTTTTAGTCTACCGACCAAACTCGCATTCCAGCTTCTTCCTAATATCAACATCGTCGGATGTCAGCGACGAACTCTCGTGGGAAGAGGCAACCATTTTACGCGATCAGTGACATTTTATTGACGACAATCCTCCCAAACTCTAACATGTTGACCGAGAATTGGCACGGGACGTTCCCAGTAGAAAATCACAGCTCGGAGCGCTCGCCAATGATTTCCGTCTCCATCTCCCGCAATACCTCGAGACCATCGTGAACTAGGCAGAAGACGGCTTCTCCCGACAGCGCAAAGCTCCACCTGGAGAGAGCCAAGTCTAAAGTTGCTGAAGATCGAGATGATTTACTTAGCCGCCATCGCGCTACGGGAATATATATATAATTGGGTGAAAAACACTGCAGCGCTCCGCGGCCAGCATCACCGTTCGGATAACAAACCGGATCTGAGACTACACTGAAAGCACGTTTGGGGTTAAGAGCATGGATTGACACGAGATTGACAGCATAGATGGTCACAGGGACCCCTCAAACAATTGTACGCTACTTCTGCGCCTGAGTCTGTGTCTTCTGCTTCTTCTCTCTACAAGGGGAACATATGAAAGTTAACGTGCGTGTGGGCAATTTGAGCGAAAACTTACGGAGCAAGGGGGACAAACTGTAGCTCAATGGGTCAGCATATGCGAGAACGTGGTTTCGGAGTGGGTGACTGACCCACGCCGACTGATCGCAGGTACTGCTGCCGCAATCATTTTTCAGTGGGGTCAAGGGACGTTGGTGCGTCGAAGCCGGGTTCGTGGACCAGGTACACACTAGTGGAACGATTAATCGAGGGCCGGCATGTGCATATGAGGAGAGGCATACTTGGAAAGTTGAGTTGGGGGTTTGAGAGGTGGGAGGTTTGGGAAGTTGACAACGGGCACGTCGAAGGCTCAAAGAGTTGCTTCCAGTCGTCAAAGGTGTATCTCTTTTATACATTCTGAAAGTATTGTGGGTACATGACACGGCCGAGTCAGTCTTGTTTTGTATTCTCACGAATATTCGGCCCCCATCACTTTTATGAGGTCTGTGGGTCCATGATGGTGATTATTGAACGCTTAGATCACCCATGGAAGATGGTAATGACACCAGTAGCACTGCCTCGGTCCTCCCCAATTTTTTTCCGTGGTCAAGCGCTGGTCAAACCATCAATTCTTATTTATCCCCTTTCCCTTTCCTCTTCTGCTCGTCTTCCTCGAGTCAGTGATAGCCAGTCTCCCTTACATTAACCCACACCGAAAGCTGTGAACCGTGGTACCATCGATGAAATCCAGCTTATATATAGAATTTATTCCCTTCCTGTCATGGCCAAGCGCCAGCTAAACTGCCGATTATCAACCCCACCTTGCAGCATGCTAGATCAGTCCATAGTGAAAGCGGTGCCCCCTGGTACCATCAATTGAATCCTGGCGCTCTGTAACTTTCCTTTTTGAACGGGCTCGGTCACTGAGACCAGTTTTCTCATTACAACTCGGCCGGGGGCATTACAGCCACTGAAATTTAACAGAATGAACTCGGCAAGGGGCCCGGGGGTCTGATTCTGGTGTATTTTGATGTCCTGAGTCCGAATATCGCTATCCTGAAGGCTGAAGCGTTTGGTGAAGGCGTCGGAGAGCTTCAACCTCAAAGATCATTTCTATATCAGGAACATAAGCCTTGTTGGTATCCGCAAGATGGGAAGCCTAGCTGACAGCCGGAAGATCAGAGTCCGCTGCGGGCGGCCGAGACCAAATTGGAAACAAAACTGAGTAAATTCCATGGTCAAACGCTAGTCAGATCATTCATCGTTATTTATCCCCTTTCCCTTTCCTCTCCTGCTCGTCCTCCTAGAGTCAGCGATAGTCAGTCTTCTTTAAATCAACCCACACCGAAAGCTGTGAGCCGTGGTACCATTGATGAAATCCAGCTTATACATAAAATTTACTCCCTTCCTCTATCCTCTCTGTCGTGGCCAAGCGCCAGCCGAACTGTCGATTATCGACCGCAGCTTGCATGCTTGGCCCCCTGCAGTTTTCCTCTTTCAATAGTCCCGGCCAAAGTATCGCTTAGCTATTTATCCCCATATAATTTTCGACTACTTCTTTCCAAGACCCCGAGTCCATTCTGCTCAATTTCAAAACCTGTAATGACACCGAGTTATGATGAGTAGCTGAGCTGGATGGCCGAGATCGTTGAAAGAGGAAAGTTGCAGGGCGCCAGGATTGAATCCATGGTACACGGGGCACCGCTTTCAGTGTGGGTTGATGTGAATTTAATCGGATAGGGCCGAGGCACATCTTTTATGGGTGATCTAAGCGTTCAATAATCACCATCATGGACCCACAGACCTCATAAAAGTGATGGGGGCCGAATATTCGTGAGAATACAAAACAAGACTGACTCGGCCGTGTCATGTACCCACAATTCTTTCAGAATGTATAAAAGAGATACACCTTTGACGACTGGAAGCAACTCTTTGAGCCTTCGACGTGCCCGTTGTCAACTTCCCAAACCTCCCACCTCTCAAACCCCCAACTCAACTTTCCAAGTATGCCTCTCCTCATATGCACATGCCGGCCCTCGATTAATCGTTCCACTAGTGTGTACCTGGTCCACGAACCCGGCTTCGACGCACCAACGTCCCTTGACCCCACTGAAAAATGATTGCGGCAGCAGTACCTGCGATCAGTCGGCGTGGGTCAGTCACCCACTCCGAAACCACGTTCTCGCATATGCTGACCCATTGAGCTACAGTTTGTCCCCCTTGCTCCGTAAGTTTTCGCTCAAATTGCCCACACGCACGTTAACTTTCATATGTTCCCCTTGTAGAGAGAAGAAGCAGAAGACACAGACTCAGGCGCAGAAGTAGCGTACAATTGTTTGAGGGGTCCCTGTGACCATCTATGCTGTCAATCTCGTGTCAATCCATGCTCTTAACCCCAAACGTGCTTTCAGTGTAGTCTCAGATCCGGTTTGTTATCCGAACGGTGATGCTGGCCGCGGAGCGCTGCAGTGTTTTTCACCCAATTATATATATATTCCCGTAGCGCGATGGCGGCTAAGTAAATCATCTCGATCTTCAGCAACTTTAGACTTGGCTCTCTCCAGGTGGAGCTTTGCGCTGTCGGGAGAAGCCGTCTTCTGCCTAGTTCACGATGGTTTCGAGGTATTGCGGGAGATGGAGACGGAAATCATTGGCGAGCGCTCAGAGCTACTAGTTTCCACTGAGAACGTCCCTAGACAATTCTTAGTCAACATGTTAGAGTTTGTGAGGATTATCGTTAATAAATGTCACACAATGGTATGGGGGATGATCAATCACTTACCTCTAATCAGCGATTTTGCCACTTTGATAGAAAGCCTCTGCTCACCTATCCGTTTTTATCAATCATCTCAGCATTCACCGATGTGTGCGCAAGCTGCTGATTTAGGCACGCCTGGCGCTGCCAAACCTTGGCCAAGCCTCGGCAAGAGAGTTGGCTCTGCTTGGTTGAAGTAACCGGATTACATAGGGCCACGATGTCAAGCAGGTGCTCGTAGTCGTGGTCAACGATGAACACGACTGAAACAAATAAATTGAAATAAAATTATCCAAAAAATGGACGAGGGCGGGGCACCGGGGAGAAACAGATATAACGTTCCAAAGCACTTCCTTTCTAGCCGCCGCTCCAGCCCGCGAAATGGGGTGCCCGCGGGTGCAGCCACGCTCGCAATCGCATCGGCCGGGGCGCACGCCAGCGAAGAAAAACAACCGGGACCGGAACTGAGTACGTACAAAATGGGGCTGCGCGGTGCCAGAGGCCCGCGCACGATGCTAAACACCGCGATGAGGGGGGCTTCGGCCTGCGCCTCCGCCCTGGCCCGCGCGCGCGCTCGATCGTAACGGCAACCGAGCGACTGCAGCCGCGAAGTATATGCGTCCGCGCTGGCGAGCCGCAGGAAGTGTGCGCGGCCGTGGAACAACCGCCAGAGAAGTTTGGTTCGCGGGTACCTGCTCGCATTCGCCCGATCCCGATCCCACACCTGCGCCCGGCACTCACGGCACAAGAGTGCATGCAGGCGCTCGTGAGCGGATCGTTCACGGTCAGTCGCGGAGCGCGCGCTGCGCTGCACGACCGCGACCCCGTGGCTGGATTAGGGGCAGCAGCGGATGCACTCAACCGCAGCACGGATGGCGTCGTTTCCTTACCCGGGCATGCGCTCTAGGGTGGTAGATTAACGTGCCGGGTGCTGCAGCCGCACGCTCTGTAGGTTGGAGGTTCCGGCGGCACCCGCGACTTCATCACAGCAAAAAGGGATTTGTGTACGAAAATCTGAGGCTGGCGGGAATGTGGGGTATTGAGCACACAGCGGAGGTATTACAAAGTAGTAGACGCACCAGATTCTCAAGACCGATCGACTCATCCAGCCCGTATCCGCTCTTGCTTGCCGCGCTGCGTGGGGTCAGGTCACCACTTGCTCTGGCGGAGACGTTAAAAGCTTCTTTCGCAAAAACACGAGACCAAAAAACGTTTCTACCAAGTCTTTCGACGGCTTGGGGGGGGGATATCTGGGCCCTGGGGATCGTCAACGGGGTGGTAAAGCTCGGCGGCGACAATAACGCACTTGTTTCCTAATCTGACGATTGAACCGATAAAACTGAAAAAGAGGCAGACAATGATGGATGCAATGGTAAAGATGAATACTGTGTGCTTTGAGCGTGATAGCGACGGTGAGGACCAGTTAGGCGAAATTGTTGGTGGGAACGTCTCAAAGAGGAGAGTGTCACAGGTGTGACATTCCATGACACGCGGTCATTTTGGACATCAGGTACACAAACGTTGGGCTCGTTGACCAGTTTCCGACGCTTTGAATCGAAAATAAACCGAGAGAATGTCTCGGAATTGGGAACCAAGTTAGCTGACGACACTAAACTGTCAAAAGATTGATATGAAAACATCAGGTACAGAGAAAATCATGCGATTGGAGCCAAAAGAACTTTTTAATACAGATCTGGAACTGTAAAAGGTGTCAGCTAGTCTAATCATCCCTGAAAATATACAGATTTCTACACTAGGAAAGGAAGATTGTAAATGTGCACGAGGGTTGATCGTTTGAAACCATAAACCCAGTACAGCAATTGGGCAGTGTTCAACTCAGTTCCTCCCTCCATGGTCAAATCCCAATGTTAGAGCCAGAAGTCTCTAAGACCTTCAGTGGATGACTTTCCATAAGCATAGATAAATTCCCCAGAATATTTACGCACTTTCCGCCGCCATTGCCGAGGCAGCTGTCAGGACCCCATCAGCTCGGAGACAAGAATACGTACAAGATTAAGTCGGAATCTATGAAAGTCTGTAGAGGGGGTAGGGACCCCCCCTACAGATTTTATTAGATGCAATAAACTCTCTTGGGTGGTGATGGGTACTCTTCGCCTTCCTCCCGAACCATCAAGCTACCCATTTGTCTCGAGAAAAGTCTGGTGCACTCCCATTGCCTGCCGGAGTTTGTTCCGGCCCTTGTTCACGAATGAGGACCACACTGATTTATATATTCTGTCTTATGGGAACGTCGGCCGTGTACAGACTAGTTGAATATTTCGTGGGTTGATCCCATCTTTGGCACTCTCAAACAAGCTCGGGGATTATTCTATGCTTATGGAAAGTCATCCAGTGTATCTACTTGAGTTGTATTTTGGTGATTAAAAAGGGACTACCGTGTCCCAATCAGCGAAATCCTCGGGAGGGGAGGAAACCCCGCATTTTGCCATTATGTAGATTGTGTTCCCAAATTCGGTTGCAGGGCCGCCGAAGGTCCATAAAACACTTTTAAGATGGTTTCTGTGCAGGGTAAAAATACATTCCTGTCATGTACACATTGGATTCAAGTCTAGATCAGTTTTCGGGGGCGGAATAAGCCCAGCCACAAATGCACACTTTGAATGCTGACGAGGCGTTTCCATGATCGCTTGTTCTTTGATAACTTTGAGGGAACAGTGGAAAACATTGCGGAACCAGCAGTCTGTCTGTAATCCAGGTAACATAAATAGAGGGAGCTACCGGACCGGTGATTTGATTCCAGAGTTGGACGAAAGTAGAGGTCTCGCGGCATAGATGTTCATGGAATCAACCTCATTTATTAATTCTCCGTCGATAATATCACTACAAGATGCAGCCAGCACCGCGGACGGGTTTGGGGGGGCGCACGGCGCTGAGGCGATAGACACGTGATCGCGAAATGATACGAAAGAGCGCCGGTGTGTGAGCCACCGCACGCGCAGACAGAATCCCTCGGGGGGAATTACCTGATTGAAGGAGAATGCTTCGATGCCGACCGAATTCTAAATGCAGCGTCGGCGGCCACGGTGGGGGGAGGGCGGGGGTGGTGCATATAGGTAGCAGCGTGCGGGGGCGGCGTGCGGGAAGCGCGTAGAAAGCGGAGCGGTGTCCCACCAGGTGAGCGTGCGAGGGCGAAGCAGCCTCAGATATACCGCGGTAAAGCGCAAAGGCGCGGGCCGCAGGGATTGAAGAGGGAATTATTCGCCGGAGGCGGGTACCAGTATTTCAGGCATCATACGCGCCAGACATCAGCGCCTGATGGGAGCAGAGGTGCCGCTTTTTTTGAGCGCAGGGAACGGGGAAAGGGCCAATTCATAACAGATGTCAATAACATCCCAATGGGATGCGGCGCAACGCACGGGGCGCGGATTGATACAGCGCGCGGCGCATTGATGTGGCCCGAATTGATGGGAGGCCCCCGCGCGCGGAGCTGGGGACGGATTGCTGAAAGCTGAAATGATGCATCAAAAGGCATCGCTCATTAGCGATGGGTTTGAATAGCGACGCCACGCTCACTGGCAAGGTTGTAATCAATCAAAACCCCACATACGCCTGAATGTCACTGATCGCGTAAAATGGTTGCCTCTTCCCACGAAAGTTCGTCGCGGACATCCGACGATGCTTATATTAGGAAGCTGGAATGCGAGTTTGGTCGGTAGACCAAAAAAAAACGTCGCAAAAAAATGTCTCCTGGCTTGAGCAATTAACTTAGTAGAAAGAGGGAATATGTAGACGGAGGAGGGGGGATATTTACCTATGGACACCTCTAAGCCTGTTTGAGCAGACAAAGATGCGGAAAGCCCAAAGCGCATGCAGCGAGTTTATTTCCAGATCTATCATGCACCCCCGCGCCGACGATGCTGGGCTGGCCGAGCGAGTGCGCGCGTCCGTTCGCGGGAGTTGGATTGGAGCTGCGCGACAGTCTCCGGGATGAAACCGCTTATGACGAGCCTTGCGCCGATACCCACGGTCAACGGTGCCTGAGTGGTCGCCCTTTCGATTCCCAGTGGTTGCCCAGTGGCCAAATGCCAGTGAAACCAAATTCGCCGACTCAAAATCTGCCCCCGGGGAGCGGCGATTCCGATCGAGAGTCTGTACTCTCCAGGCAATACAGTGGTGCAGTGGATGATAGTAAAGGAGGCGGGAGTTCAAGGCAGCTGAGCGCCAGAAGTGAGCGCCGCCGCTGAGCACTGATCACTGTCATCAGTAATCGACGCGTTCAAGCGGTCATGGTCACGCCTGTGCCCACACTGTGCCCACATTGTGACCACTGCTATATACACTCAAATCCCTACCTCCACCACGCATGCAACTCGGCAGCTTTGTGTCGAAAACTCGCGTACTCAGTGATGGGATTGTGGTCTACCAGTCAGCCCTTCCAATCAAGGAGGAAGACCGAACAGTGGTTCTCGAATTCGAGCACGGCACCATGATCGCTATTTTTGACGGTCAATGCTATGAGGTCCTTGTCGGGCTCGTTCTTACCTCGTTTCCCAGGCCACAACTCCTTTGAACTATCGGAATTCGCGTCAAAGTACCTTCCACGGCTGGTCGCCGAACGGTTCGACCCTACAGCTTCAGATGTCGAACAAGTCATATAGCAAATCTTTGAGGATTTCGACCGGTCGCTCCTCTTGAAAGTCACCAGGCTGTTTAAACCAGGGGAGGACTGGTCAGGAGAAGAATGGCTGGACCTTGGAAATGTGTTTGACGTTGTGGGGTACGGACAACAGCATCCACGGTTCAGGCGCGGTCGGCGGGCTATCGTGGGTACAACCGTTCTCATTGGAATAATCGACAAAGAGAAAAGGCACATATGGGTGGTGTCTCTTGGCGACTCTGACGCAGGTGTGTCTGCGTTTTTGCCGAGAAATCACTTGGACTGACAACAAGCAGTCTGCGGACGCATGCAGGACGGGAAGTTGACCCCGATTCTTCTGAGCGAGCGCCACAACTGTACGGACGTAAAAGAGATGGAAAGACTCGCTGCAGAGCATCCGGGTGAGAAGGATGTCGTCAAATATGGCCGCGTTCTCGGCTTGCTCGCTGTCACTCGTGGTACGTGAACATCCCTGTCCTCGCAATTTTATATTAACAGCCATCTAAGCACTCGGCGATCATCAGCTCAAGGTGAAGTCGCGGCTTCTGGCTTCTCGCATACTGGCGTACTATTATCCATCTCCCGTTATGGAGATCTGCTTCAAGGAATGGGTCGAGAACGGCAATTCGACCCCTCCCTATTTGTTGTCTACCCCCGTCGTTCAACGGCACGACCTCCTCCCCGGGGACGTGTTGATATTTGCTTCTGATGGACTCAAAGACTCGATGGATCATATCCCAGCAGCAGCAGGAGACTCGTGGGATATTATAATGTCCCTGGCTAATGGAAAAGGGCACGAAGGACTCGGGCATACTTGTATTGAACCTGTGGATGGCGACAACCCGGCCGAACTTCTCATCAAGAATATCTTGTTTGGGCAGGACGCCGACAAAAGGGCAAAAGAGCTTGCGGACTCTCAACGCGACGATATTTCTGTTGTCGTTGTTGACCTTGGATGGAATTCCTGTACGTGACATCTGTGTATGGCGGAGTATACTAGCTGTACCCGGCTATATTTTATGTACAGCGCTCTATCAATATAAATTTCTACGCCGATCAAAATTGCCGTGACTGATTTGGCTCTCTCTGCGCTGTCGGCAGCCAGCGGGAAGCCGTCTTCTGCCTGGTTTCAAGGTATCGCGGGAGATGGGGACGGAAATCATTAGCGAGCGCTCAGAGCTATGAGTCTCCACTGGGAACGTCCCGTGGCAATTCTTGGTCAAAATGTCAGAGTTTGTAAGGGTGGCGTGCCGACGAGCTCGAGACGCGTACCCAGACGCGTTGTTGTGACATTTGGTGCCCTAAACGCGATCACGGGATCGACTCTCTTATGCCTCGCTACTTAGCCGCGACAAGATATGCTTCAATCATGATTGGTGATTTGAACAGTCCCACCAAGAATGGAATGGATTCTTCTTCAAACGAGTATCAAAATGTAATTTCCCCCCGTTGGCCTGGTTCTGCTTGAATCGCAACAATGATCTCGTCTCCACTACTTCACTACGTTCATCGCAGGTCAAGACCATTGGTATCATGAAAGACGTATGTATACACATCTAGAACCTCTTCTACATTAAATCTCATGATGCATCCATCAGGGAGGCGTTCCTTCGTGCTGTCATAAAACGGAGCGCTTGCCTACGGGCTAGGCTCAGAATGTCAAGACTTAAGGATAGGATAGGCCGGATTGGTTAAAGTTGGAGGGCTAGTTAATTTGGAGCTAGACTCAGTTGGCGAGATGTGGAAGGAATCGGAGAGTCCAGGGATGAGTTGAGCGGTGCCTGAAACAGATCAATAAGTACGAAGTGATGATAATGAAGCCACACAAGCGAGAACGATGATTTATGGCACAGATGTACGACCGATAGCACGGGAATAGACCGATGGGTTTGTAGGGGCACTTCTATTTTCTGTGGTCGAATTATAGTAGATACATACTTTTGAGAGCAACTGTGAACTCTTACCCGACTTTGAGGCATGTGTGCCAGCTTGTTGTACCGCCGGAGATGCATTCCCGCTCGTTGCGTGAGGCTTTATCAAAAAAAATGAAAGGTAATAAGTGAAATAATTCCACGCTGAACTTCAACCAAAACGGAGCTACAATTAGCAAGTGACCGAATACACGAAACCTGGCTTACTTTTCCGAGGCTGGGAAGGGGAGTCCTTCCTGATAGCCGCCGTGGAGTCACCCATAGCCTCGTTATTTTGACTGAAATTCGTCACTACCTCGTGCGCGACCAATAGAAAGAATCTAGAAACACTGACAAGAGTAACTACGCGTCACATAAAATATCGACCAAGATTTTGAAACAATGTGTAACGGCGAGTTTGACACGTGTTTCTGGAAGGAGGTTCGGTGCATCGCAGCAAAGTAGAATCGCAGAACCATTACCGGATACGTGGCGGACATCCCGTCGAACGGGAACTCAGAGACTTCTTGATAAACCCCCATGCGAAAGAGGATATTCAGCAAGGTTTTATCCGACGTCGCCGCGTGCAACACAACCTTGTAAGGTCTTTATAAAACATTAGAATTGCACAAATCAAGATGGAAACTCAGCCCCAGATTCCATGCCACTTTTCTCTGAAAGATAGTCCAGCACAAGATCCGAGACAAAAGCCTTAATGACAGCGTCGCCAATTGAGCCAATGATCCTCCTATTTTCTATTGACTTCAAAAGTGTTCTCCAGCCACAAGGGTCCAATATCGGAAGCACACAAGGGAATGCACTGTCGCTGAGGATCTCTATGACCGCCACTGTTTGGAGGAAGGTATGGGCACCGACGGGTGCGGGGTAATCTGGACTTCCAGGTTGCTTGGACGGACGGTGATGTGACCTGGGAGCCGCTTTCTAACGTCAACGAGTGTCGAGCGATAGATGACTACTTGGCGCACCGCGATGTTGGCGATCCCTTACGCCTGCCAACGCGTCAATATCTCATTAACAGGGCTCTCAAGGCCACAAACGAGTAGTCATCGACGTAGCAGAGACCTTTGGTATCCCTCGAATCAGTTTATTGCACTTGCGGTGGCCGGAGGAAGCGTGAGGGAGGCTGGAGCCCGGCGCGCGTCGCCAAGTGATCCAAATGTTCCCACGCCCGGCCAACTAGTTTTCACCATTTTTGGACTTGCCGGCGGCGGATATTCGCCGAGCCATCAAAACGGCACGGCAATTCGGCCCCCAGCCACATTTCATTCCCAACATCCTAGCCTATATGCCGCCACCTCAGAACATATGAAAATCAGGTTTCCCGTGTCAGGGGAGCGAAGACAATCCTATGGTGGCCAAGTAGCCAGTCACCGATAGTACCACCCGTAATACTGGTATTACGTTGAGTGTCGACTGGAGAATTGTCGTTTAAAGTCAGTGTTTTGCCTCTGATAACTCAAAGAGCTTCAAAAACCTTCAGACCATTTATACACTCTCTACGTATTCAGAAACCTGTTTTTTCTCGCGTGTAACTCAGGCCCGGGCTCAGGCTCCGGCCTTGGGCTTGAAGCCCTGTTCGCGGGCTTGGGCTTGGGCCTGCAGAATCTCAAGCCCAGACCACCTCAGGCCGGGCCCAAGCCCGGGCTTCCAGGCCAGGCCGGACCCTGAGATTCACTAATAATAATAAATTCTGTCAACAGTTGACAAGATGAATGTAGGATTATATACATAGTATGTACCTACGATAAGCGATGTCGAGGAACATGTTGCCTGACAGCTGGTTGCCCCTGGGCACTAAGAAATCGGAGCATAATCAACTCCGTCTACTGAATGCTGATCTCGAAAGCTATAAAACAGCGATCAGTTAGTATGAGCCATTCCTCATCTCACATAGAGTTTTCGACTCACAGGTCAACACCACTCATCCTCGCAACATATCTCACACTCTCGTCTTAAGGGATCCTTACAAGCTCGCTCCTTTATCACCATTGCTAATCCGTTGTAACAGAGAATGGCAAGCCCAATTGCAATTCGATATTACCAGCTTATCAACAATGGCATCGGCATCTACATCTGGCCTCAGCTCAGGAAGTCAAGTGATCCTGGCGGTAATCCCTTCTGGGATGGTAAAAACGAATCTGGGTTAGGTACAGGTATTGGTATGTGTCGCCAGGTTAAACACTATTGTTTACACTTTCTTGACTTGACAAAAATAACTGACACAATCTTTAGGTGGTGTCGTTACTGTGGATCTCAAGAAGTACATATCCGACACATCCACAGTATTCTACCTATCAGAGAACACTTTTTTTGGGGTGGACAACTACGACCCCTCACAGAAGTTCATCTACAGCCCTACCTCCACGGTGATGGCAGTAGCCACGCGCAGTGGTCCAGTGAACGACGGTGACCTGATCTGGAATGGCAACAAGCCTGGTCCTTCAGCAACGCAGTTGGCAACAGCTGCTGAAACTGCTGAACCTGATGGATCAGATATTGATCTCGCCGGTGCCGTCATTGGCAGATTGCTGGCGGATGCTGCGACCGCGAACGCGAACTTCACGTTCCCTTATATAGGAGAAGCTGGTTGGCCAAGCAGTATCAATCCCGACACCATTGTGATTGCTGTCGCGCTTATCCTGGCGTTCCTTGCGGCTCGTGGCTACCGCTTCCAGTACAAGACGACCAAAACTACAACGACCATCCAGTTTGGTCCAAAGGATGCTTTGGCTGACGACAGCTCGGAGCTTGCGAGACCCGTTCCTTCCAAAGTGAAGAAGGACTGGGAGAACTCTGTTCAGGCCGCGAAGAAGTACAAACCGAAGGATTTGGGAGTCAGGACGGCTTAACTCGATATCTTTACATGCTACGCTTCTCGCTCATGTCTGATGTAATAATCGTCCTATCTAAATGTCTCAAATTAACGTCAAGGCTATTGATCTATGTTCGTCGAGAGTAGTAGTATTCACGGCATACCTACAGTCCGCGGATTGGTCGAGCTTCATTCTTGAATTTTTGTGGCGCAGTTTCTGGCCACCTGCGCCACGCTCTTCGCGCGCATGCTCAATGCCGTCCGCGGTGTCAAGCTCACGGAGGTGATCAGCCCATCAGGCCGGATGGGTTGGAGCTCACGCTCGAGGCCGATGGAGAGAAGCTATTGTTTTCCGGACAAGTTCGGGTATGCTATGCGTTTAGATATACTGTATATCTTATTGGTTCTCGACGCTCATCGAGTTTTTCTTCTTTTTAAACATAGTTCTGGAACATCACGGAAGACACGGGTGGTAGGCGGACGGTACGCCTGCACTGAGAAGACCACTTCCGGGGCACGCACATATATAACGTGAGCCTCACCCCCGCCGGCACCACCGGCGGTCCCGGCGGGCGTACCACCGCCGTGTGATACGCGTTCGACGACCCCACCACCATGTCCGACGCCGGTGCGGGGGTTACGAGGATGCGGTTTAGCGTGGATGGGAAGATGCATGATCAGGTGCGTTTTATTTAAACAAATCCTTTTTTCGTCGCTGGGATGGTCCGGTATAGTTTAAATATAGGCCACGTATTGACAGGTTATACAATGCATTGACGCGACAGATCTCTCACTTTTCGTCCGGGTCGTCGAACTTTCAACAAGACGAGGTACGAGTTTTTGTTTTGTTGAAGCGTCTGTCTAGAAGAGACGAAGTGGGACTCCTCTACCGCCAATTCTGCTTCATTTCTCTTCAGTGTTGTGGGGTTCAACCGATAAGATTTGATCCCTCTTCAGTCAATCTCTGCCACTTGATACTCCCCTCCGACTCAGAGACTTGGCCTAACTTTAAACTGGCGTACCCAGCCATTTTCAAACCCATGTCGGGGGCGGTGCCAATCAGGTGGGAACTTTCGCGAAACTCCATTCGTTCTGGCGAGCCTGGTCCAAGAGCTTGAGGAGGAAGGCGGCGCAACTTGTAAACAGAGCTGATACTCGCCGGGTGCATCCGATGGTACGCTGTTGTCCCGCAAATATGGTAATGCACACTCATTTGTTCCCGATTTTTCCTTCATCGTCCAGCTGTAATCAAATCCGAATCAAAGAGGCGAGGATCTTCAACAGGCAAATTTGTTCCCTGAGATGCTCCTCGTCACCCAATGGAGAAATTTCTATTCCAAATACTGGGGAGGTGGCTCGTCCGATAAGCCCATGGCCCACTGTGACTGCAGTTGCCCTTTTAATGTGCGTACTTGTCGCTGAAGCGCCTGGATCTGCTGTGTCGCCTCGTCAAGAGTTTCCGCTCCACCTCCATTGCGCGGGCCAGTCTGCTGGGTGGCCGAGGAAGAAAGACCAACCAAGGCGGGAAGCCGTTTCGTTGCCTGTGATCTGGAGAATCCGTCGACGAAACAGTTCAGCCAGTGTAAGCTCCAAATGTCTTCGTTGTCGACCCCTCGCGCTTGAAACATGTTTCAGATAGGACTGATCAAATATGAAGCGCTGGTGGTACCCCAATCACAGCCTTGGTGCACGTAGTAAAGGAACGAAACTGTTGTGGATATCGTTACCCGCAAACGCAGTTCAACAGACGTCATGGTTCAACTTCAAAACAGTTTGGTCAGTTAATGGGTTTGACAGCTGGACGAACGAAGATCATAAATCACCTGCGCAGAGAGGGTTTGAACCCCGTGAAACGTTTCTGCAGCAATTTTCACGCCAAATGAACCAGATACAAGAACTTAAAAAAACGATCAGGTTCAACTAAAGGACACGTGAGACTGGTCACAATGTGAATCAGAAACTTGTCACGCTCCTTGCTTGTTTTTTTCCCACCAACTAGCTCCACGGGACGGGGTCGTCTTTCACAGAGTTCAGAAATCCAAACTCGGGCGAGGGGGAGTATCACATCTGCATCATGTGTATGCTCTAGTACCGTCACCGTCGAAGGCTCCTGGGCGAATTTTGAAGGGATCCGGGGTTTCTGCTAGAGGACACGATTCGTACTGATTCGTATAAGATTCGTACGAAGGGCCGGTTTGGAACCCGCTCGTCGGTTCGAAATACGTCGGCTTCGAGTGGGCTCATTGGAAGGATCACATAAATACCTCATTGCGGCCGCCGATGCTCTTTGTTTGAGTCCCATGCACACCCCAGCCCTCACCGTGCTGCTCGTCGTGGGCGGCGCACTCGCCTCTGGTGGTGGCATCCAAGCGGCCACGAATATCAAGCACTCCTTCGACATCGCCAGCTGCCCCGGATACGCTCTCCACGCATTGGTGGAGACCAGGAATGGCTTGACCGCAAAGCTGAACCTCGCTGGCGCCGCGTGCAACGCGTTCGGGACAGCCGTCGCTAACCTCACCATTCAGGTGACATGCGAGACCGAGTTCAGACTGCATGTCCACATATTCGATACCGCTAACTCCCAATTCACCATCCCCGAGTCTGTGTTCACGCGGCCTACCTCATCGAAATCTAGCACCGAGCGCACGTCCGAGCTCGTGTTCAACTACGATTCCAGCCCGTTCGCGTTCTGGATCACCCGCCGCGCAGCACCTCACGCAGCGCCGCTGTTTGACACCCGCATCGTCTCGTTGCCCCCGACGCCGATTGCGCACGTGATTGCGGGGGACAACTCGACCGCGCTCGCCGGCTTTCCGCTGGTGTTCGAAGACCAGTACCTCCAGGTGCGTCTGGGCTGTCTTCACTGCATGGGTCAATTCCAACGTTGTCCTAGCTGGCGTCCGCGCTGCCTTTGGGCGCAAATATATACGGGCTGGGCGAAGTCGTCGCCAGCAGCGGGATTCGGCGCGACGTGGGGACGGACGGCGGGGTCGGGACCATCCAAAACGACTGGGGTGCGTGTTTACTCAATCGACTGACTCGTGCTGAGAAGGTGTATATTTTTTTAACAGCCGGTAGCAAAGCGGATCCCATTGACCAAAACATGTACGGCGTGCACCCGATCTACATGGAGCACCGCTTCAACGACACGACCGACACATCGCAGTCGCACGGCGTCTTCCTGCTCAAGTGGGCACTCTCCCTCTTTTTATCTCTTTTATTCTCCTCCCGCTAACGCCGGCCAGCGCCAACGGCGCCGACATCCTCCTCCTCACGCCGCCCCCCTCCACTACCTCGCTCATCGAGTATCGCCTCCTCGGCGGCACCCTCGACTTCTACTTCCTCTCCGGCCCCACCCCGCAAAAGTCATGGAGCAATACGCCGAGGTCGTCGGCACGCCGACCTGGCAGCCCGTCTGGGGCTTCGGCTTCCAACTCTGTCGCTGGGGCTACCCCAATCTCACCGCCGTCAAGGAGGTCGTCGCGAAGATGCGCGAGGCGAACATCCCGTTGGAGGTGATGTGGACGGACATCGATCTTTACCACACGTTCCGCGACTTTACAACGGACCCCGTGAGCTTCCCCGCCGCGGAGATGCGCGAGTTCATCGCGGAGCTGGTGGGGTCCTGCTCGATTTTTTCGAGGCGTCGCCAGAGCTGATTTGGTTTTTTTCGAGGGTAGAGGGCGAATAACCAGCATTGTGCGTGTCCTGGTCATTTCTATACATGCGCAGCGGATCCACAAGCCAACAGACATTCCCATCGTGGACGCGGCCGTCCCCAAAGAGGTCAACAGCCCGGACTCTGTGTGTATGCGTTTAAATACTTTAAGCTGAACTGAGCTTGTCTTGCAGTATCCGCCGTACACCAAGGGGACCGATCTGTAATTTATTTCGTTCGCCTTTTCTTCGTCGCACGGAGCGGCTGATGCGCCTTTGTTTTAAGGGACGTCTTCATCAAGAATCCCGATGGGACGGAGTACGTGGGGCAGGTGTGGCCCGGGTACACGGTCTTCCCGGACTGGTTCGCACCGAACACGCTCGGGTGGTGGACGGAGGCACTGGGGAATTGGAGCACGGCGGGCGTCGAGTTCAGTGGCATCTGGATTGACATGAACGAGGCGGTCTCCTTCTGCGACGGCTCGTGGTGCGCGCTCTCCTCTCTGTCCTTTATCAACCGCGCGACTGACTTTGAATTGTTGGCACAGTGGGACGGGGATTGATATTAGCAACACCTCCCGTGCGTTTCCCCCTTTCACATGAGTTGGAAGAGCTGCTTACGCCTCCCGCGTAGTGCCGACCATCCTGCCAGGAGAGACGGGGAACCTGGTCACGGAGTATCCGGAAGGGTACAACTCAACGCTCTCCGGCACGAGCGGTAATATCACCGTCAACGGCACGCTCACGTACGGCGCTATCGCACCCACGGCACTTGCCGCGCGCGGGGTCGGCGCGGGAGCGCAGAGTGGCGTGGACCTAAACGCGCCGCCGTACGCTATCCACTACGGTGCGCGCCTATACGTAGCTGTGGTCCTCCGTGCTGACGGGCTGCTACCCAGGGAACGGGCGCCTCTCGCTGCGGACGCTGGCGACGAACGCGACGCACGCGGGCGGGTACGCGGAGCTCGACGTGCACAACCTGTGGGGGTTGATGGAGGCGGAGGCGACGCACAAGGCGCTACAGGCCGTCCGCCCGGGCGCGCGCCCCTTCATCATCAACCGTTCCGCCTTCGCGTCCGCGGGGAAGTGGGCGGGCCATTGGGTGCACTGGCTCCCCTCCTCTCTCGCTCTCCTTGGAATTTATACCTATATGTCACGCGCAGCTGGGGGACAACTTCAGCAAGTGGGAATACATGTACCTCTCGATCCAGGGCATCCTGCAGCACCAGCTGTTCCAGATCCCGTTCGTCGGCGCGGACGCGTGCGGGTTCAACGACAACTCGGACGAGGAGCTGTGCAGCCGCTGGATGCAGCTCGCAGCGTTCACCCCGTTCTACCCGAATCACAATGTCCGGGGCGCGATTCCGCAGGAGTCGATCATGTGGGATAGCGTGGCGGCAGCGTCGCGCACAGCGATCGCGGTGCGCTATGCACTGCTGCCGTATTGGGTACGTTGCAACAGCGTGCGCTGAGCGGCATGCTAACGCGTTGGATCCAGTATTCATTGTTCGCCAACGCGTCAATGGACGGCACTGCCCCGTGCGCGCGCTGTTCTGGGAGCTCCCCGACGAGCCGGAGCTGTTTGTGGTGGACCGCCAGTTCCTCATTGGCCGTGACATCCTCGTTACACCCGTTCTGACGCCTAACGTCTCGAGTGTCGATGGTGGGTCCTGTGCGCGTGGTTTAAGTGTGCGGCAGTGCTGACGTGGGAGCAGGTATCTTCCCTGGCCGCGGGGCGACCATCTGGCGCGACTGGTACACCGGCGCGGCGCTCGACGCCACGGTGGGCGCGAACACCACGCTGCCCGCGCCGCTCGGGCACATCTCAGTGCATGTCCGCGGCGGGGCCGCGCTGCTCCTGCACCACGCGCCGGCGTACACCGTCGCGGAGGCGCGCGCAGGGCCGTTCGCGCTGCTGGTGTCGCTGGCGGCGGACGGGGACGCGTATGGCGCGGCGTACCTCGACGACGGGGTGTCCAACCCGCCGGGCCCGAGCACGACCGTCACCATCAAGGCGCGTCCGGGCAGAGTCAGCATCGCCGGTAAAGGCACGTTCCACGTTGCGCAGAAGCTGGCGACGGTGACGGTACTAGGCGTCGCGACGGAGCCGAGGGAGGTGGAGGTGGGCTCGGTGCGGGTGAGGGCCTTCGCGTACGCCGCAGCGCAGCAAAAGCTTGTGCTGACAGGGCTTTCGGTGGACTTGAACAAGGATACGACGGTTTCGTGGAATTAATTAGCGGACGATCCCCTAGTGATTAGCGGAAGATCCCCTCGATATAGTTGGTCCAAATATTCCGGAAAGCTTGAGTTTAAATTGACGCAGACTACGTGTTCAAACACCTAAAAAAAACCACAAAGCCTTCGACAAGCATCGCACTAAAACAGCGTGCAAATTGTTGATGGTATATGGGCTTGTTTCAATGTTCGTTCTGTCGCGTCGGTTCCAATGGATCACGTGCAGTCTGGTTGAACTTCGCGTCTCGATCTGCCATGGGCCAGTGTGGGCCGGTGTTCTTCTCCTCGGCGTCCAAATACTCAGGTTAAAAACTTGAAACGTAAGGACATCCGCTGTGTCCACTGACCGGTCCCAGGGGTCAAGATAACCAGTTAAACGATGAGGTAAGTTTGAGGTGAGTAAGTAAGAGTCCGAGTCTTCTGTGAGACTCGTACGAGTTTTGGCTCGCAGAATAGCGGCGCCACTGAGGTGTATCGTTCGATATTCTTATCCTGACGTTTCAGAGTATGGCGGTCAAAATGCACATTTAATCGGCCGCAAGATTTTTCGCGGAAATCGAACGTGCCGCAACTTTTGTGCCCGATTTGATGCCCCTGCCGCAACTTTTAGACCCCCGTGAAAATCCCATCTTGGCCGGTATTCTGAGGTATCGCGCGGTCTAGGAAATATCGGCCAGCCTGTATCCTGAACGACCTCATGACATCATAGATTTATAGAGTTTCTTTTAAGTCAATCGGCGCCGGGCGGATGAGTCAATATGACGCGTCCATGTAGCAGCGGAGTTCGAAATGTCGCTCTCTCCCGTACCACGACATTGCTAACGCCGCTATCCTCCCTGGCTCTTCTCCACCTTTCACCTGCAGCTCATCTAACCTCCCTCGCTCTGACCACTCAAGTGACGAGTCCGCTTCACGCTGCATCTCAAGGTCGTTCCCCAAATGATTCGTCAAAGCCCAATGGCCCCAAAGCCTTCCAAACCGCTCAACCACTTCAAACACGCCCGATTTTTGCGATCAATGCTCCCCGTGCAAGGTCGAATTTCTCCCGCTCAAGATTTTATACGCAGGATCATGAATCAGGACTGGACGCAAAATCTTGTGTCTCGATTCATCCGCGCGCGCGTCCTAGAGGCCAGGATCACCTCAAGACCATCCACATATATTTTCGAGCCCCACAAGTTACAACTCGCCCCAAGCGAAACCAAGAAAATCTAGCCATCCTCTCTCTCGCCCTGCTCGTCCCTCCTGCTCAGTGGCGACTCCCCCCACTTCGTCCAACTCTCGTTTCATGTCGTCGGGAGCGACCACTGGCGACATGTCAAAGCACGGCGCTGCCCGCCATCGCCTCGCCTCCTCCACGTGAGCTAACCGCCACGATCACGACCACGACCACGATTCCTTTGCCCCCGTTCCCCCATCTTCACTGTGGTTCGCACTGAAACCAACGAGACAAGGTATGTCATCGTTGTGCACATCACCATACGTACCTCCCCGTTCCTCGTCGGCGTCGTGCACGAACTGCAACCACCGCTCTTTCGCACCTCGCACGATTATCCAAGCTCGCAACGGGACGTCTCGCTCGCCGACTTCCTCGCCCCACTACTCGCGCGCAATTTCCTCTCCATGAAGCGCTTAGCGACGAGGAGGGCGCGCCCTGGTGGGCAGTCCCGCGCGACGGGCACACGCTAGCGCACCAGCGCGAGGGCGTGTGGGCAACGGCCTGTGCGCACACGGCCTCGCGCCAGGAGGCTCGGGCGCGGACCGGGCTGGAGCACGGTGTCGTGAGAGCCGCGGCGATGCTCGGAGAGCTGGGGGCAGCGGGGGAGCGGGCGGAGTGGAGCAGCCAATTTTGTATATTAATAACTGTGTAATAAAAAAAATTAGACCACTCGATGCAGCGCAATACAAAACAGCTCAAATTGCCATTATTGCTAGCTCTGGCGTCGCACTGTATCGCGTGGTTTTGAGATTTTTTCCCAAGACTGCGTGATACTGCCCGACATGGGCCGATACCGGCTAAGACGGTGTTCTCACTGGGTTTAACACTTTGACTAGGCCGAAGAGGTAGTAATGGGGGTCTCAGTGGCAGTATAAAGCAGGGACGTTGTAAGAGCCCAATGTGGGTGCCGAGGACGAGGACGATGGACGCTGGTCGGCGCGAATGATCAGTCAGATTACCTAAGCGATCCGATTGGGATAACCCGCTTCCTCCTGCGCACGCCGCATCGGTTTCCGAGATGCAAAATGTACAATAGATAATAAACATCCTATAGTAAGTTTGGGCCCTTCATGGCAAAAGCTGCGGCACTCGAAACAAAAGTTGCGGCACTCGAAAAACAAAAGTTGCGGCAGAACGTGTTTGCCGCAAGTATTTTGGCTCTACCGAAAGGAAAATTCTATTGAGAAACTCGGTTGCAGGCGGAAGCCCTTCCTTTTTTGATAATTCCGCAGAAATCCCTGCCCAATGTTAATGAGAAGCCCAACCATCAATCTGGCACGGCGATCAATCCGTAAGCGGAGTTTCAAAGGCAGGTCTCCGATATTCGACCTCATCTCAGGGCAGTTCAAATAATTCTATGGATCCCATGACTGCATGACCTCACTGTGCAATTGGGCCTTCCAATCGGAGGCCTCTCTACACCTCTGCTCTTCCATGGCCAGCAGTGCCATCAAATGGTTGCATTTCCCTCTCGGCACCAGAGTGATCCCGCCGCGGGCGCCTCAGGGTTGGAGCTGCTTGTCATGCACGCCCGCTCCTGTTGCAGGTCACTCTTAATCCGGGGGAGTCGGGGGTGTCCTGACTCGCTACTATGGTATGTACCGCCTTCCACCGGGCCTCCTTCGCGCCGCGTGCGTTCTCGCTGTCCCCTGCTTGCGCACTGCCGCCGCTGTGTCGTCTCGTGCTCCATGGAGCGACGGACCCCCGGGAAAGCCTATTAAGCTTAACCTGCTCGCGGGCTCTCTGTCTCAAGTTTAAATCCCATTGCTTATTGTGCTTCTCATAATAAACAAATAAATTTGTTCTGCAGGACTCAACCGGAAGTCGGCATTCAGCTCGACATCATCGGGGGCTCCTCGAAACCCGGTTTCTGCATAGAAATCTGAGGAACCGGGTTTCTGAATAGAATTATCCCTACCGAAAGGGTCTGAAAGTTGCGGCAGGGGCATCAAATCGGGCACAAAAGTTGCGGCACGTTCGATTTCCGCGACAAATCTTGCGGCCGATTAAACGTGCATTTGGACCGCCATCCAGAGCTTTCTTAAAGCATGCTTATCCCACATTGCTGAGCGGCGACTCTTCCCCTCCCCACGGAGTGCTGGATCTTGAACGAATCTTAAGAATGGTCTCACCGCTCGTCCTACAAACAGCTGCATGCGCTGCGGTAATCATCGCGCCCTTCATCACGGCGCAGGACATGCCCATCGTCGACCTGGGTTATGCCAAGTACCAGGGAGCAGTCGACACGTCTCTCAACATCACAACATTCCTAGGAATTCGATACGCCGCACCGCCAGTCGGTCCGGAATTCCTCATATTTTCTCACCTGCGAAAGTCTGACCAAAAAGCAGAAGAATTGCGCTTCAGAGCGCCTCAGTTACCCCGACACGTCACTTCTGTCCAAGCGGCCACAGCACATCCAAATCGATGCTTTCAAGCGTTGCCGGGAACTTCCCCAACAAATCCGCTGAGCTCGCGTGCAATCAACGTTGGAACGGCGGAGGACTGCCTGTTCCTTAGGTTTATGACCTCTGAACTTGCAATCACGTCGCACTCACCAGTATATTAGTGTATCCTATCCCAGCGACGCACAAGGAGTTCCGGAGGGCCTTCTTCCGACCATTGTTTTTATTCATCCCGGGGGGTCAGCCTTCCCTTTGTTTCTGCGAATAAATTCCTCAACTTTTGTTGGTAGATATCTCCGTGGCGCAGCCAGTAACTACAGGGGAACCGACATCATCCGTCAAAGCAACAGAGGTGTTATAGTCGTTTTTATCCAATACCGCCTAGGGCTCTTTGGTGAGAGATACTCTCTACACTGTTTGGGATTGTGTCTGACAGCAATATTACAGGGTTCCTGCCAGGGGCAGAGGTAAAGAAGAATGGTGCATTAAACGCCGGTCTGCGTAAGAGCTTTATTCCTTCACAGAGCCTGAGATGACAGTGAACTCCAGTTGACCAAGATTTTGCCTTGCGATGGGTGAATAAACATGTGAGTAACGTTCCAGAATTAACTCGCTGGAACCGATGACACTACATATTCCTAGATCTCCAAGTTCGGCGGGGATCCGAAGAAAGTGACTATATGGGGCGAATCCGCAGGTACCACCGAATATTCCCTTCGTCATTTTTTTCAACCCTGGGCTATAGGCGCTGGCTCTGTGTTGCAGCACGTCGTGGCAAATAACGGGGAAACGCAGCCTCAACTATTCAGAGGGGCAATTACAAGCTCAACATTCTTGCCTTCTCAGTACCATTACAACGACCGTATTCCCGAAGTAACCGCTCCTTCTTTTTGTTCCCTAAGTAGCCTGACCTCCATCCCAGTTGCTTTTCCGTGAAGTTGTGAGGCAGACAAAGTAAGGAATTTTCTTCCCCGAAGGAGCTCCCGTCACTAAAGCGTTCAAAGCTGCACTGCGGCCGCAGACTCGATGACATGTTTACGAGCGGCCGATGTGAATGCTCTACAGAAGGCCAACCTAAAAATAAACGGCGATGCATTTTTTGGGACTTGGACGTTCGTACCGGTCGTCGACGGCGATTTCATCAAACAGCATCCTACGCTATCTTTGGCTCAGAGCAATGTCAATGGAGTAAGTCTTCAAATTAGCACTGCTCGATTCAAGTCGTCGATGATTCTCTCCGATGACAGAAAGCCCTTCTTGCTGTAACCAACTCATTCGAAGGCAACATCTTCGTTAACCAAAGCACTGAAGCCACAGCTAACGCTAGACAATATTCGTTGGACCTGTTCCCCAACTTTGGGCCCGCACAGGCTGATGAAGTCGAGGCATTATATGCTGGTTTGGGAACACCATTGTTCCAAACCAATGCGATCCAAGCTGAATGTGTGTCCACCGTTCCGCTTGTCTCCCGGATGGATCGCTGACACAATACTTCAGCGATATTTGTATGTCCCACGTACTACATGCTCCACGCCTTTGCCGGGCGGTCTTTTAAGGTTTGATCAGCCTCTTTTTCAACCTACATAGAATTTCCCACATATATTTCTCAGGGTGAATTTGCGATTCTACCAGCGCTGCATGGAATGGATGTCGTATACTACCTGCCCTCCATCGCTACGGACTTCCCTAAGACCGTGTTTCCAATTTTCAACAACACCGCCTTTGTTAACGCCTTCGCGCAATCATTCACGTCCTTCGCCATTTCGCTCGATCCCAATATCAAAGTGGACCCCATAACGATCACACCCAAATGGAATAAGTGGGATGCTGGGAAGACTGAGATGCTGTTCAACAAAACGGACGCTGATGTACCTGTTGTGAAATCCGTGAAGACGTCGGATGATCTGTTGCAGCGCTGTCGGTGCGTATATTATCTTCCTCTGACGTACATTCTGTGTGCTGATTTTTTGGTCGTAGGTTCTGGGCCAGCGTGGGCGGTCTTACAGGCCAGTAAATGGTCCATATAGTTATATCATACAAAGATCTAGAGGGTGTAGTCTTCAATGGCTGAAAACTGAACGGCCTATCCGCGCGCTTCTTGAGTCTACCTGGAGTCGAGGGCGCCCAACCACAAGTGATGGGGATAATTGGACCAAGACATAACTCCGCAGCGTGAGCTATGCATCCATGAGCGGTAGAATCAAAATTGCAGGCTACTCGCCCAATAAACGATACGGTAAAATAACGTCCACAGTGTTTCGTATGATCACATATTGCTCCTGCCTGTGGGGGCCGCCGTCGTTGTCCACCATCTCAGTCGTCGGTATTCGCAGGCACATAATCCGTCGAGAGTTTTCGCACGGATGGCAACTCTCTGCGATAGGAGAGCTCGGAGATGGTGGAGCGAGTTGTTAGAAGTCGCAGCCGCGACGGAGATCCATGCCCCTATAGCAGTTCTCGAAATGGGACCGAACCAGAGCTCAGGAATTTCGAGGCAGCGGAGCGCCGGGAGCATTGGGCGATGTAAAAGCTGCATTTCTGTGGTGGGAGGAGGGAGGGCGAGGCTATTTCGCGCCATGTGCGGCAAATTTGACCCAATGTGAAGGGAGAAAAGAGCTAGTCTCTTATAAGCAGACGATACAACGATATTCGCTCGTACCTCAGTCTCGCGATGTTGTAGAAAAGAGCCCAACTAGCGGAGGACTCTTTGGGTAGACAGGGATGAAGTGGGTGAAGATTTTGGAGACGATTTCGTTGGGCAGTTCCAAAGCTGGGTACTTGTAGGAATTCAGTTTCTCGTAAAGAGCCTCCCTTTCGTGCCGAAGGGCAGTGAGAGCGAGCTCTAGCTCGGATATTTTAGTATTCAACACTGGAATGCGAGCCCGGGCCTCCACGCGCAACACTGAGTCAGGGGCGCCAGGATTCGTATAAATTATTGGGACGCGCTGTACACCCAATAAGTAATGAGGCGAGAAACAGTTGTTCGACGTACTTTTCGTTGAAACCCAAGATTTAGCTGAGCCTGAGTTCATCGTGGCCTGTTTTAGGCCTGCCACTAGATCAATTTCAAACTGCTACAAGTTCAACGCTGCTTCTATGGGTGCGAATACCGGTACTTGTGTCTATGTTATCACTTTATTGAAAGGTCTTTAAAAATGTTGATTTACCCATGAGTAAAATCGAACAAAAAAATAACATGTGGACAGGGACCGTCTGTGGGCCTGCCGCCCGTCAATCCGAGTCGCCGTCGTCAGGCGCAGGGACACAATCCGTCGAGATGTTTTGCACAGTCAGCAGCGCCTTGCGATAATAGAGCTCGGATTCGACGGAATGGGTGATGTGGAGTTGCTCGAGGCCGCAGCCGGAGAGCGAGATCCACACTGCGACAGTGACTCCCGGGTTGGGACTGAACCAGGGCTCGGGAATTAGAGCCTACGGAGGGCCGGAAGTGTTATTTTATTGAAAATACGCATTTCTGACGGTTTGAGTGGTGTGAGGTCCTGGAAACGCATGTGAAGTGCGAAGGCTGATATGTTGTCTTGTTGGGCGCAGACTTCGAGCGTGACGCAGCACGCTGAAGTGAAAAAGGTTTACCGCGAGACGTAAAATTTCCATTACTTCATCCTCCAAGAGGAACAGGACAAGCTTCGTTATTTGGGATCATGGCAGACCTGTTCGAAGCGGTTCGGACAATTGACCGAGTGTTACGTTGGTTAAATTGGGCACCGTACCGAAGAGCGCGATGGAGAAGCCCCAATATTGGTCGGTCGGGTCCACAGTCACGATATGGAGTAAGGGCATGGTCCTGACCGAGAATGAAACAATGTCCGAGAATGGAATGCACATATCCATCTTTTCCCACCGGAAGCTATGGGCGAAGAGAGCAGCGAGGGTTGGCTGCATGGCCGCGTCTCTGGCCCGTGCGTTCCAGGCTAGAGCGATGGAGAGAGGAAACACCCGAGAGAGATCTAACCAAGTTTCAGTAAGGCGGAGTTGGGTGGCATGGTCTATCGTGCTTTGAGCGCCGAGGTCCAACCTTATCGCAGGCCAAAGCGACGACGTGGACACTGCTATTTCACACGATGTGTGACAGATTTGTTCCAGCATGAGAGAGGAAAATATACCCACCAGGGGAGGGCTCTCGGGGTAGATGAAGTGGGAGAAGATCTCGGATACGATTTCATTGGGCAGAGTCAGGACTGGGTACACGTAGGAGTTCAGCTGGTCTTGGAGCGCCTCGCATTCGTCCCGACGGGCGCGGAGAGCTAACTCGTGATACGAGATTCGAGCCTCGAGCGCTGAAATGCGAGCCCGTGCCTCCGCGCGCGACGATGCCGAGTCAGCGACGCCAAAATTCATAGTTTTGACGAGGTGTAACTTGGATGAACTGCTTAGATGTGAGGAGGATGATATGTGAAAGGTTCTTTGGATCGTGTCTTTCTCAGAACTATTAGTATTACTTCTTTCAAATGAGCGTTGAGATGTCGTGGTTGAAGAGAAGGAGGCGACACTGCCACTGATGCCTCGTGGCCACGCTGTCACGACTCCCTATTTATTGCGCTCCCACGGTTCAACTTCCTATCGCATTTTTTATGGCAACGTATATGGGCCAGTAGAAAACTACGAAGATGAAGACTGGGGTTGGCGCCAATGTATTTGCGGATCCGATGGCTCCCAGATGAATCCTGAACGTGGTCCAGGACTTGAGCGGTCGAGGCGAGGACCTTCCCAGCTCTACAAGCGCGGGATCGGTCCCTCATTCAAGGAGTCATTGCAAAACTTATGAACCGAAAGATGGGCGATGCTAATTTGTGGCTCGACAGCCAGCCTAACCCTAGACTGAGTCCGGATTATGAATTATCTCCTGTTTTGTCCTATGGACCACGAATCACTTCAATCCGAAGCGATGAGGAGCCACTCGAGACTAGTAATTATAACAGGACTCAGGGGAACAAGATAATCCACTCTAATCCACACAGCCAGCCGCCAGCGAGACACAAAACAAGAACAGTCACCGGGAAGTCGCCCTAAACTGAACACCCCTATACGGTGATGTCCACCTTCTTGAAAAGGTATCGAGACGGGAGCAAGAGATCGAAGATAAATACAAGCTGTCGAGAATTTGTCATTCACATGTTTTCACTTCTGTGCGATCAAGTTTCGAGTCCTACCTCGGCATTTGTTCAAAGGATCTCGTGAAGCTTTCGATATACAAGTACATCGACTCTGAATCTGTTACTGCAATAAGATTTAAAATTGACATCAAGCAACACGAACTAGGGAAGAAACCATCGAAGATAATGACTTGATGAGAGCCGCGGGGTTGTTTTTCTGCATGGCCAACAACGAAACCGGTAGGTGACACTGATCTCTTGCAACGGGCGGTAGTCCCAGGAAACATCGAACTACATACAACAAATTAGTGGGCTCGAGTGTGTTGCACTCGCGCGGACCAAGAACATAATTCATGTTGTGGAATTCCCGTTCGGAGATGCGAACAGAACGAGGGGTATGGGGGTTGGAACAGATCAAGCGGCCCGATGCGGTAATAGCCACTCATGGCCTGTGGAGCGACTCGAACGCTAAATACCAGAGTAATAAAGCCATACCACACAAGGCGGAAGAACATTGCGACTAGTTAGTGGTGATAGGTAAAGGACGCTGAATCTAGCATTCTGTCCGTCCTTGGTATGGTTTGGCTGCTAGTTCGAATGCATTACTCGGCCGAGTAGAAAACCTTAGTATTACCGCAATAGCAAATAGGCCGCGCCCTACTTGCAGTTTCGACAGTGCCGAGTGCTATATGCGCCCCTCTCAATAAAATGTACTACGAGATGCATGCTTGGTACATAGCATTCTAATCGCCGGGCGGGATGCAGGCATTGATAATGCACGGCGAGGGCTGAACTGATCCTCCCGGAGGGGGCAAAAATACAGCGGCCGCTCCCCTCAAGTCTATGTATTGTTGAGAGAGTGGATGTTTCCTGATCCCGCGAGGGTTTATTTATAATTATGCTCCTGTTGATTGGGGATTAACCGCTTGGACCGCGACTCTCTAGCGCACGGTGCTGGTGCCAAGGATGAAGCAATCCGTGCGTCAGCGCATGGGCGGGGGTTAAATCTACCATCCCATCAAAGCTTAAGGTGCTTCCTGGCGCGAGGAAGCGAACGAAAGGTGCAGTTCTCGACTACTCGTATCATACAATTTTGTGGACTACGGGAGACCAAGGTCGACAATAACAACAGAAATGTCGTCACGGGCTCGATCAGCGAGCTCCTTTGCCATTTTCGCGGCATCGTTACCGAACAACACATTTTTGATGAGAAGTTCGGCGATGTTGGCCGCACATTCGGGTCGAATACGCTCGTGGCCAAGTCGTTCGTCGTCTTGTCCGTTAACAAGGGACATGATAATATCCCATCGGTCTGTTGGTGGGACACGATCCATCGAATCACGGAGGCCGTCGGAGGCAAATACCAACATGTCACCAGGTAGGAGGTCATACCGCTGGATGGAAGGTGAAGATGACAGATATGGCGGAGTCAAGTGGCCGTTGTTCTTCCAGTCCTCGAACGCGACGGGTGGAATCGGAGATGGATAGAAATACGACAATATACGATCGGCGAGCAGGAGGGACCGAACCTTGAGCTGATGATCACCAAGTGCTTGAATAGCTGTTAGTTGACGCAGAAAATTGTCGGCTCTCCCTCGTCGTTGAAACGTACCTCGAGTGACAGCAAGTAAGCCGAGGACGCGGCCGTTCTGGATGATTCTCTCCTCCCCTGGGTGCTCTTCAAGAAGTCTTTCAACCTCTTTCGCGTTCTGGCAGTTGTGCTGGTCGCTCATGATGACCGGGATCAATTTCCCATTTTGCGCGCGTCCGCAGACTGTTTGTTGTCAGTCCCAGTAAATATCCGAAAATGGCATGCCCACCTGCATCAGAGTCGCCCAGGGACACCACCCAAATCTGTTTTTTCTCTTTGCCGATGATTCCAATAAGGACGGTCGTTCCGACAACAGCGAGCCGACCCTTCCCGAACTGCGGGTCCTGCTGGCCGTATCCAACGACCTCATGTACGTTGCTGCCATCCGCCCAATACATGTCCGCCCAGTCTTCTTCTGGGTCAAAGAGCCCGGTGACATGCGCGATGAGCGATTGATCAAAGTCCTGGAAGATCTTTGCAATGACCTGGTCGAGATCTGAAGCTGTCGGGTCAAAGCGGTCTGCGACAAGCTGAGGAAGGCGCTGAGATGTAAATTCCGCGAGTTCACTTGAGTAGTGGCCTGGCAAACTAAATCAGAGAGGCCCAAATGCGAAGGGTCCCACAAACCATCAAAGATAGCTATCATAGTACCGTGCTCGAAAGCAAGGATCACGGTTCGGTCTTCGTCTTTGGTCGGGAGGATGGACTGGTAGACCTTGATCCCGTCAGGGAGAACTTGGTCGGTCGTCACGAAATTGCCCAGCTGCATTGCTCGACTTTGTGGCTCGACTCAGAGGGCTTGACGTGACACGTTGTGATATGTCACAATCAACGGTCCTGCGTGAGTTTAAATTCCCACACCGGGTTGGCTCCCGACTGTGCCGACAACGTGCCAATGCCATGTTCGCCAAATCCCTGCGAGTCGCTTCTGATCAGATTCTCGCGCGGGAAAATATCATATGACCCGTTTTTCTTCAATAATATTGGTCGTAAATATCTGATGACCCATCCTTTTATGTCTTTTGTGTCTCTGAATGGCTGTCCTTTACCCGTCCTTGGCCTTTTTCCTGCAGTCGATGTTCCAGACATCTCGTCTGTCGAAGACTCCCTCTTCTCGGCGGTCACTCTGGTCACCGTGGGTGAGTGGACCCACAGGAGCCCATGTATCTGATTGGCCTCACACGACTATAGTACTCGAACAGGATTATTCACCGCGATATCGGCTACACACATGCACCGAGCTGCCCGAGTGCGCGTATCCTGTCTTCCAGAAACGCACCCAACCTGATCAATTGTTTGTTCGGGGGCCGCTGTGGGGCTGTGATTCTGGCGTACCATACATCAGCAAACCCTGGGGTTGCTGGGCAGCCCTACGTAGCACTATGGTAGTGCTACGTAGTGCTGTAGTGCCGTAGTGAGGGTTACCCTATCTGTAGCGCCGCGTAGTGCCGTGTAGTAGCCCCCCCGGCTGTGTAGTGCCGTGTAGTGGTCACGCGCAGTACTCCGTAGGGTTAGGGTTTGCTGCGTAGCGCCGTGTAGTGCCGTGTAGTGGTCCAGTTTAGGGTTAGGGTTTGCTCTGTAGTGCTCTGTAGTGCTTCGTAGTGCTCCATAGTGAACCTGTAGTGGCTTGTAGTAGTTGTATTATCTCACATTAAGATACTTGTTCAAATCTCTCATTTTCAACGTTCAAATCTGATACATTTATACTACAACAACATAATGTACCTACAACACACACTCACCGTCGTCATCTCAAGGTCAATCGACACGACGACCGCCTGCCGCCCGTACGCGTGCGCGATCATCTCGATTGCGCTCCTCCCGTCGCGGCGCCCCTGCGCGCATGCAGCCGCTCGACCGTACACCGCCTCGGACCCGATGCTGACCTTCTCCGCGCCCGTGCGGAAGTACGCCGACGCGACCTCGAGCGCGCTGCGCGCTGTGCCGTTGGGGTCGACCGAGTCCTTGATCCCGCCGCCGATCGTGAGCGGGACGAAGAGGCGCTCCGCAGCCGCGTGCACGATGGCGAGCATCGGCTGGTCCTGCAGCGGCGAGTGGCGGAAGGACGTGATGTTGAGCAGGCAGAGGTCGTCTGCGCCCGCGGCGTAGTAGCGCGCCGCCAGCACAACGGGCTTGCCGAGGTTGCGCACGGCGCCGGCGGCGGTGACGGTGATGGCGGGGTCCTTTTCGCGCACGTCGTACTGGTCACCCTTGGTCACGACGAGATCGCCCAGGTCGTTGGCGCGCACGTTCATGCACGCGTCGGAGGGGACGTCGCGCATGAGCGACAAGCCCGGTGCTGTCAGCGTCGATGCCAGGGACGACGCTGAGCCCGCCGCCGTTAGGAGAGGAGCGCAAGGACAAGCGCGCGCACGTGGGCGAAGACGACGACGCGCGGCAGCCGACGATCACGGTGATGGCTGTCATGGACCCGCTGTGGCTGCTGCGCCCATTCCCTACGTGCCCGCGACGATCACGCACCTGCCGCTCTCGAGGCCATGCGAGCCGTGCACCCCTCTATCTCTGTAGCGTAGAAGCTCTACGCTAGACGGGCACTGTTATTTTCCCATCAACAACGAATTGAACGATGGGGAAGGGAGAGGGAGACGGGGGAGAGAAGAAGAGGAAGGAGAGAAGAACCTAATGAAGGGGTTGAGGGGGCGAGCGACGAACGGATGTAGATGAAAGGATGGAGGAACGGAGGCCGAGGAAGAAGGGGGGGATGGACGAGGATGAAGGGAGTAGGGAGGATGTGTATGTCGCAGGCAAAAGACACGGGGATATGGGGAGCACAAATGGAGAAGGTAACAAAGAAGGGAAAGACAGAGACGGAAGGGCAGGGAAATGACGAAGGGATGGAAGGACAAGGACAAGGGAGGAGAAATGTGTACAACGGCATGAACGGGAGGTAACGAAAGGAAATGGACGAAATTATGGGAAAATGAAGCACGAGAGAAAGAGAGAGAAGTACGCAAGAGGAAAAGGAAAGAGAGACAACATGGCGAAGACGAATTGAAAACAGACACACCTCATCCCAATCCACATCCATATACCCCGGTGCGCTTTCGTTGATGTACCCCTCCCCGCCGCGCCCTCGTACCTTGTCGACGTCCCCGGCCGCGCGCACGAGATCGAGCCTCAGCCCCACCGGCTCGCGTTTCACCGCCGCTTGCCCTCGCCCTCCACCTTCGTGCGCAACGACACCTGCCGCGCTCCCGCCGCCTATCGTGCGCTTCATCACCGCGCCCCCGCGCTTCCCTGCATCGCTGCCCGCTGACGTAGGCGTCATCCCCGCTGCGGCAGTGGTCGTGAAAGTGGTGGTGGTGGTGGAAGGGGTGGTAGGAAGGAGAGACGGCGTGGTGACGACAGGGCACGACGTGCGGGGCGCAAAGTTAAGAGGTGATTTCCGTTTGGCAACTACGCGCCAGACGGAAAGGGATGGTGCTCGAAGAGAAAGAAAACGAACCACGACCAAATATTTGGATTGCTTTACCATCACGTGACAATTTGCCTCGAAATTTCCCACAAAGTCCTTCTTCTCCCTTTATTTCGTCAGCTCGCGCGCATGCCGTCGTTTTCTTCTCCTCGCTGCGCTGCTGGCTAGGAGAAGGCATCTGCCCCGGTCTCCTCGGACGTGTCGTCATGATCCCATCGATCGCAAGGGCCTCATCGAGGCCGCTGAGCGTTGCAGCGCCTCCCTCAAGGCCACCGGCATTCTCCCCGTTGCTCCGTCAATCAGCCCATGATGACCAAAGTCGCGGGTACGAGGTGTGTTCCATTCCTGCGCGTTTTTCATCATCCTCACCTCTACCTAGTGCCCACCGGCGCACTCGATGTCCCCGAGTCGCAGTGACACCGCCAAACACCTTGACTCGGTTTTTCGCGGCTCCGCTAACAAGGCTATACACCGTGTTCAATGCACGCGCGCCGCTGACACACCCCAGCACCCCAAAAAAGTTCCAATGAAATTTCTGTGTTCCCGTGAGCGGGGTGCCACACTCTAGGTGCGCGGCATGCTGTTGTGTACTCTAACTCGTGCTGATATGCTATTCACAGCCCCCGACGCGTCCCGGGCGCGCGCTGAGTACCTTATAGCCTTCCCATGCGTCACCCTTCAACGCCGACGCGCCCCAGCACCCCAGCAAATTTCCACTCGATCTTTGGACGCCCCGCGAGCGGGGGCACGCGCTCGAGGTGTGTTCTATCGTCTTGTTGAATGCACGCGATACTGACGCGTCCCAGAGGCGCGCTTCACATCACTCAGGGCCCCCCACCGTTTTAATTTGATTTCTGGCATTCCCGCGAGCTGGAGTGCACGTTCGAGGTGCTCGGCATGCTATTGCACACTCCAGCTGATGCTTACACATCATTTACAGCTCGACGCGTCCCAGGCGCGCGCTAGACGCCTTACAGCCTTCCCACGCGTCCAAGCCCTGCCGGCAATTCCGACTCGATTTTTGAACGTCCCGCAAGCGAGGGTACGCGCTCGAGGTGTGGTCTATCGGTGTGGTGAATGCGCGCGATACTGACACATTAGTTAGCTCGCGACGCATCCAGAGGCGCGCTTCACATCACGCACGGCATCCCCAACAGTCTAATGTGATCTTTGGCGTGCACGCGAGTGGGGGTACGTGTTTGAGGCACTCGGCATGTTATTGTACAGTCCCACTGACGCTGACACACTATTTACAGCTCCCGAAGCGTCCCAGACGCGCGCTGCACACCTTACAGCCTTCCCACGTGTCCCCCGAGCATGCAGACGCGTCTAAGCCCCGTCGACAATTCCGATTCGAATTTTCGCGGTCCCGCGAGCCGGGGTCCGCACTCAGCATGTGTTCTACAATTGTGGTAAATCCTCGCGATGCTGACACATTATTTAGCTCACGATGCGTCCAGCGGCGCGCTCAGCATCACGCACGGCACCCCCAACAATCTATGTTGATTTTTGGTGGTCCCGCGAGCGGGGTGGCACACTCTAGGTGTGCGGCATGCTATTGTACAGTCCAGTTGATGCTGACACAGAATTTACAGCCCCCGACGCGTCCAAGCCCCGCCGCCAATTCCGGCTCGATTTTTCGCGTTCCCGCGAGCGGGTTGGCGGGTCCGAGGTGCGTGACATGCTATCATAAACTAGATCTGATGCTGACACGTTATTTGCAGCCCGCGATGCGTCCCTACTCAGGATACGGCTCCTCGGTGCGCTGCCGCCCCAATGTTCGAACTCGATCATTGGCGCCTGAGGTGTGCTCTCTTCTCGTGTTGAATTCGTGTAACGCTGACACGTTCTTTACAGCTCCCGCCGTATCGCTGTACACCCATCATCGAGGTGGTGATGTGTCCGCCTACATCCCGACAAATGTAAGCCCTTCCTCCCTCGCCCTCCTGTGTCACTTGCTGATCCTTGCCCGCAGTTTATTTCCATCACCAACGGCCAGACCTTCCTGGAAGCCGATCTCTTCTTCCGTGGTGTCCGTCCCGCTATCAACGCTGGTCTGTCTGTGTCCTGTGTCGGTTCCGCCGCGCAGACGCACGTCGACACTCCTAAGCGTTCGTGGATTCGGAACGACCAATACTTAATTCGGCCGTCCTTGCGCGAGCGGGAGCGGGAGGCGAAGACCAGACCTAAAACTGATTGCGGATGCTGCGTACATGTAATACCCTGTAGAGTACTTGTGCGTAACGACGTGCGCTGGTGGGCGGTGAAAACCAGTGTCATTTTTATTTGCTTTTCTTCATGCGCGGACTCAGACTGCGATATACATACATGCATAGCTGTCGGAATCATTTTGTTCTCCCGAAGCGGCAATTATGCTTGTTCCTGGAGCAAGGCACATCGTAATCGCCAGGCACCTCGGTGCGAACGGCACACCATGCACATCAGGTACTCGCGCTTGCGATGGGCCATCCTTCACCGCGCCGCGCGAGACCTCGACCCTTTCAATGATGTATCTGTATTAGCACAAAAAATTACAAAAGTTTGAATTCAACTCAGATGAAAAACCCTTCCAACTGAAATCAAAATCCGGCTGCTCACTCAGACTGCCCTGGTCCTTCATATTTTGTCGTTTACATACTCGTTGCCTCGAAATCAAGTTAAAATCACACAGATGTCCATTTGCGTAGGGTTAGGGTTAGTTGAATGTGAATCCCTATGCAGGCACAGGCTGACTACCAAGCACTCCACAGAGGCCCTAGGCTACACAGTACTACATGGGACCCCAGCCACTCCACAGCACTATGTAGCATGCCCGCCACTACGAAGTCGGCCGGCCACTACACACCACTACACACCACTACACAGCACTACGTAATAGGGCCGGCTACTACCGGCACTACGGTACTACGGCAAAATCCCGGTTTTGCTGATGTATGGTGTACCCACGAAGACACCCACAGAGAAGACTGATCCCTTGAGCTGAGTTCGGAACTGCCCGAGTTGCGCCCCTCTTCCTTTTGTTCGGGCTCACTAGGCCGGCGCGGGGTTATAATTCTAGCGACAACCTCCATTATGGTGCACCCACATAGACACCCACAGAGACGACCCTGAGCTGAGTCCGGAATTGACCGAGTTGCCCGTCTTCCAGCTTTTGTTCGGGCTCACTAAGCCGGCGCGGGGCTGTAATTCTGGCGACAACCTACCATGTGGTGTAGCCACATAGGCACCACAGAGACGGCTGGTCCGGTCTGTACCCCTGAGCTGAGTTCGGAACTGCCCGAGTGTGTGTGTCTCCCTTCTTCCAGAAACGCACCCAACTTGACCAGCAGCTCCTTCGGGGTCACATTAAAAACTTGCTCAGCCGAAGGTATGTGGACACGAGGATACGAAGATAGAACGGCAGGATTCAACGCTATTGCTTTGATTTTGCGTATCTCCGGGCTATTTTGTCAAATCATTTGCCTCTGCCGTTTTTAATTACACATCTCACAGGCGGATAAGACTCAGGATAATAATAGCGGTGATACGATTGTCGGACGAAATCTGGTTCACGACAACACCCGCAGTCAGATTTAATTACAGCCAACAGGCGGCGACAGAATTGTCGAACGAGATTTCAACACACGCACTCAGATATCGGGCTTGGTATGCACTGCGATATTAATAACCCGGGGCAAATTAGTGCTTCCGTATGTCGATCTAGACTCTCTCAGTCGAAAAGGCTTCGATTCTTGAACTTCCCATCGCAATGGATCACAATCACATCAATCGATTCTTGAGCTTCCCATCGCAATCACATCAATTCGTGTGACGCTAACGATGACCGCCCAAGCCATAAAGGTGGCCAAGGGGGTGTCGGGATTAAAATTTCGGATATAGGGGGGGGGGGGGGGGGGGGGGGGGGTCCCGAGGAGGGCTGAAAAAAACTTTTATCATGTAGTATAAGGGAGTTCCAAAACTGCAATATATACCTCCTGGAGCACCACAGGATGCCAGGAGGATGAATTCTGGATCTCAGAAGTCAAATATGGTGTGGGTATCCCGATTTGGACAGCGGATCATGCTTACACACCATCAATTGGCGCGAACAATATGCCCTGGTTTCCTCTAAGGGTGGTCAGCAGTCAAAAACATGTTCACAATATATATGAGAGTATATGGGAGAGCAGATTCATATACCATTTGACATCTGTGTGTGAGTGGGTCAGAGATGTGGTCAAAGCGGCACTCCGGAGACCCTCAGTCAATGTTGAAATTGAATGGTTGGAGCTCCAAAAATATAATTTACTCATATAGGGGGTGGTATGGATGTAATGTATACCTCAAAGGTCTTCTTAGTCACAGTTGAATCGATAGAGATGGGCCGCAACATCTTTGGTTTGGATTTGGATGCTGTCAATGTGGTGGCTGTGAGCCCGCACATGACTCGGAAGCGCGGCCCGCCGCTAGGGGTGGGAACCTCCTTCCTTATATAGGGGGGGAGGGGGGGGGGGGGGTCTGGCCGAGGGTCGAAAAAAACTTTTCGACCCTATATCCGATTTTCGAAAGCCGACACCCCCTTGAAGGTGGCATGGTTTCGATGTCCGGAAGCAAGTCTTTACTACTCGCAGCTCCCCGCAAACAAGTCAGGGCTAGGCCACTCATTGCTCTCTATCGTCCTTTTCGCTGATCGTTTCGCTAGTGTGCAACTACATCCCAAACCCTGCTTCCACTCAGGACCGTCCCCTCACCCCCGTTCAAATCGATTGTCAGAGCAGCACCTGCAGGGCTTCGGCGTGGGTCTGTCGTCCACTTCCTTCTTTTTCATGTGTGCTGACCGTGTGTCCCCAGTATGTCCCACCCGCTCCGTGAGTCGTTTTCAGCTGGGGGCTATCCACAAACGCACGCTCATTCTCCGCATAGAAAAAAGCCACAGGGAGGTGGCAAGTAATTAGGAGAGATCTTAGTCAAATCGACTGGCTTGTTACGATTCGTAGTCAAGGACAATCCCATGTATGTCTCTGTTCCCATGTGTGTGGTAAAAATTAGCGGCAACCACATTACGATTGACGTGGTAGAGGTGATCGGCGCGCCCTAGCGTAAAGAAGGGACATGTGCTACGTTCGGTAAGGCCGTCGGTCTGAGGGTGATAAGCAGTCGAGGGCTTCATTTTGGTACCATAAATTTTCATGAGTTTTGAGAGGAAGCTGGAGACAAATAAAGAGCCACGATTATGAGTCCTAAAAAGTTCGGAGACACGTGTAATGAATACTGACTCGGGGACTGCCATCGCTTGCGATGGTGGTACCGTTGTCGAGCGGAAAATATGTTTCCCTTGTAGGCCTTGGAAATGACGTTATTCGAAGGTTCTACAATGTTCGATTCCTCAGGTAAGAAATTGCCTTTCTAAGAATTCGGCGGTGAGTCGGCTGTTCGGTGCGGTACGGTAATTTCAAATCAACACGGGGCCAAGGTCAACTGACAGCGTGTTGCGGGCGCAGATCTTCTTTCTGCGGTGATCGGTAGTTCAAATCAACACGGGGCCGAGTTTGGTCGACAGCGTATTGCGGGCGCAGTTCTTTCCTGCTGCGGTAATTGGTACTTCAATTCAACACGGGGCCGAGCTCGGTCGACAGTGTATTGCGGGCACAGTTCTTTTCTTGCTGCGGTAATTCGGTAATTCAAATCAATACAGGGCCGAGCTCAGTCGACAGCGTATTGCAGGCGCAGTTCTTCTTGCTGCGGATAATCTGTATGGCTTATACAAATGCTTGACTACACGTGACAAGTCAAGCAGCAGTATGAGTAAGCGTAGTAAATTTATCCTGTAGTCAACGGGTACAAATATGGGGTGTTAACTATTTTTCAGCCCGAGTTCCTGCCGCTCTTATATACCTCTCGGACTGCACAGCCACCCGTAGTCCGCAGCGACTGTGCCGCAGTCCGCAGCGACTGTGCCCACAGTCCGCAGTATTTGGTCATGTTTGTCTGATAGGGTCAAATCGGGCTGATCTCCGTTATTCTCCGTGTCATGCAAAAATTCCATAACTTGAAGGTTTATAGCAAACATAATTAAGGTGGGACACCGTCGCAGGTTTGGCGCGGCGATGACGCAATTTTACCATACAACCTCACTCCTTTCCCTAGCTTGAGGACGGCCCGGAGGTACCGAGGTGACGCCCTGCTTTGCAGCGGCAAGCAGTTCGCTTGAAGGCGGTCCCAGGGAGGACGATTCCTCGGTAGGTGCCCCCTCCTTCCGCACTTGAATACAGAGTTAAATCAACCTCTTGTAGTAGGCGGACCGAGATATCAGTCGGCGAGAAAGTCAGTATATCCTCACAACAGGATTAAATGTAGTCTCTCTAGACAGACGCTATAACTATGCTCACCCTCGTCTCCGGCTAGATTTTGCAACTTCTTCATTTCAACCATTTCCTTCACAAATTACTATTACACTATATGGACAAAAAGAATGACCGATGGGTGTTTGGGGTCATTTCGGGGTCAAATTACTCCAAATAAAATGCTAGCATGAACTTCTGTCTATTTCATGAAGATCTGTGTAGTTAAACCCAGGAGTACCCTCATTAGTTCCTCCGTAATAAAATAATTTGGCATATTTCGCAAAATCGAGTTTGTGGAATTATCTTGTATGCAAAAATGGTGCATATAGTCTGAAAGTACTATTCATGCTTTATTTCACCTAGATTGATGGCGTTTTGGGCTCATGGCGGGCCCTCCAAGTTGGCCATTTTTGGCATTTTACGGCAATTTCCGGTCAAAATCACCCAAAATCGTCAACTTGCATCGGATATTGCAAGCCCAAAACACCATCAATCTAGGTGAACTAAAGCATGAATAGGGTCTAATTTAGGAGTACTTTCAGACTATATGCACCATTTTTGCATACAAGATAATTCCACAAACTCGATTTTGCGAAATATGCCAAATTATTTTATTACGGAGGAACTAATGAGGGTACTCCTGGGTTTAACTACACAGATCTTCATGAAATAGACAGAAGTTCATGCTAGCATTTTATTTGGAGTAATTTGACCCCGAAAGACCCCAAACACCCATCGGTCATTCTTTTTGTCCATATAGTGTAGACATAAAAAAACTGTCTAACACCTTTTTGTGATCCCTGGACTACCTCAAATGCATTGGGCAGAGTATATTATATCGCGTCCAACGCGCGTCAAGTCGTGTCAGCGGAGGGTGCACGAGAGGTGATTTTACAACCGAAATGATTCGATGACGAAAGAGAATTGATGGCCGTCATCGGCACCAGTCAAAAATTTCAAACTTCCGCCCGGCTCAATCCCGCTTAACGAGAAGTACCAGTCTGCCTACGGCAATAGTGCTCGCCACATTCATTGCATTCCGTATGGCAGACTGGTAACGAGTCTAATGCCAAGCGGCAGAACCCTACCACTCGAAACAGAACTTAGAAGTAGAACATGGCCCATGCAGAACGGGAAATCTCGCTTGGGTAGGACGGAAATTTACTTGCGATGTTACAAAGGATGACTCCGTAGCCGTCTATGATTTCGAGAGGCGCGGGTAAAAATGAATCCCAAAATCAACACGAAGGAAGTTGAATCAAAACCCTTTGTTGATTCCTCAAGTTGTGCAGTCAAAATTGACGGAAGGTGGACGCAGACTGAGGATAATTTGTGTCGCGATCTAGCAGCGTTGAGAAAGGCGAACCCAATTTTGCTCCATTTCTTTTTGCGATCGTTTGAGCGCGTGTATGTTGAGCTCTGATGCCTGCCGATGCCCATTTGATAATACAGGCGCCGCAAAACTAGGTGTTTGTCCTCTCCGTCCTCCACCAGTAAGTATAAGTACTTGACCGCAAAATAACAGATCGCTTTTCGCGGACGCGGTGGATGAACTAAGTAGTACATTTAATAAAAGGCGCGCATTATTAAAGAAATCTATCGTCGAGGGAGTCATAGGCACAAACCGAGCATTCTAGAAAGCGAGCTACGCGTCATCACCACACTCTTGACCACATCCCTCTGCGGCCCACGGCGGCACCGCGTCGGGGAGCCGCGCATTTGTCTGCATCAACAACGACCCCGAGAGCCCGCCCTTCCTAAGCGACACGAGCCGGAACAGTGGGTAGTAGTCACGCGTGCCCGTCTTGTTTGTGCGCGTCTTGAAGTTCCCGGACGCGGTACTGTACGCCCACGTCACGTCTGCAGTCGGCCCGCCGCCCGCGACGGGCGGCTCAACGCTGAGCCCGATTGCGAGGGTGCCGCTCGTTTTGTCGGTGATGATGCGCGCGTACGATGCGCAGCGGTGTACCTCGGACACCAGAACGCAGTCCTTCATGTCTTTCTCCTCGAGGAGGAGGCGCAGCTTGCCCGGGGAGTCGACAGAGGTGAGGCTATCGTTGGTCATCACGAGCACCGCGGCCTTGCCGGAAGAGAACGTGTACCCGGCCTTGACTTTGGACTTCACGATTTCGGGACTGATCCTGAGGCAGAACAATGGTCGCGTCAGTCGTCCCTTGGCGGCGCCGTGAATAGCGTTGAGACATACCCAACAGCGGCAGCCAGATCCACCATCTGCGCGTTTTTCGACGCGACCCAGTACTCGCCATCCGCGTCCTTGTCTACGTGTTCCACCGGCGCCGGGATCCCATACTTCGTCGCTCTCCCGTCCTCGTAGATGTTCCCGTCCTTCACAAAGACGCCTTTTGCGAGCCCAAACATTTCGGCCCCGATGATTCGACCCCAGTCCCCAACTTCGACGGGTATCTTGGTCCAACTTGAATTGAGCGAGACGGTGTGGACGTTGGCAAACCAACGCACCTCTGGATCCCAGGCTGCGTATTTGTTAGACGCGTTAAAGATGAGCTCGACGTATTCCTGTTCACTGGTGGGCATTTTGGGCGAGATGGGAGATGAGTCTAAGGTGATAGCGGTGATATTGGCCCTTGGGCGGAAGAGAGGAAGTCCGTGACCAAGCTGTGACGCGCGAGTCTCGTACGTACGTCTAGTTACGTCTTCTGGTGGGATCGTACTTAAAATTGTGATACGGACGACTGCCTTATTAGCAGCACCGATTCCCAACGCAAGTTAATCTGGGTGGTCCAGGTACTTCAAGTCGGAAATTCCAGCCCTCATTTCCTTATTGGGGTTCGGGAGGTTTGGGCGCATCCATATACAGCTTCGTAGCTCTAAAGGCAAAAAGGTAGATTATAAACAATCTAATAGCGAGCCCAGCGATTCCGTTAAAGCATTATTTTTGACTCTCCATCGAGTGGTGCCCAGCACACACGAGCCCAACACATCGTGTGTGCTGGACTGGCGGGATCTAGAGGGTGGTCTTGAATGGTTGAAATGAAATCGACCGGTCCTGCATCCGCGCGCTCCCCAAGCGATTGAGAAAATCAATTGGACCAGGGAATATGAATGGTGGAATAAAAAATGGCACATTCACTGCCCGAGACCCGACGGCGATAAAATAGCATCCATAAGCAAATATTGTTCCCGCCTGCGGGGACACCGCTTTCCTCCGATCTCAGTCGACGGTGTTCCCAGGCACATAATCCGTCGAGATTTTTCGCACAGATGGGAGTGCCTTGCGATAGTAGAGCTCGGATTCCTTGGAATGGATGATGTGGAGCTGCTCGAGGTCGCAACCGCAGCGCAAAATCCATGCCGCGATAGCGGCTCGTGGATTGGGGCCGAACCAGGACTCAACAATTTGGAGCCGGCGGAGTTTTGGGAGCGTCAACTGATTGAATATGCGCATTTCGATGGGGGGATCAGAGGGGAGGGCAGGTGTGAAGGTTAGGTCCTGAAGGTGCATATGAGGCGCAATAGGCATGTTGGCACCGTCGGCGGAGTCGATGAGGGCGGCGCTGCAGTGAACAAGATTCACCGCGAGACGTAAAATTTCCAGCATTTCTTCCTCAAAGTGGCACATTCCATTAAGGGTCGTGATTTGCGACCATGGTAGACCAAGGAAGAACGGGTCGAAGTCTGGACGGAGTTTCACGGTGGTCAAATTAGGTGCTTGGTCGAAGAGCATGATGGGGTTGGTCCTGTCCAGGTCGTCGCTCGGGCCCACAGTCAGGGTACGAAGGTAGGGTGTGCGCTGGGACGACAGAGAAACAATGTCCGAGAAGGGAAGGGATAAATCCATCTCCTCCCAACGGTGGCTGTGGGCAGAGAGAGCGGCGAGGATTGGCTGAATAGCTAGATCTGCCTCATCGGATTCCTCATATTCTAGAGTGATGGAAAGGGAGGACATCTTGGAACGGTCTAAAAAATTTTCAAGAACCTGGAGCTGAGTAGCTTGGTCCATGCCGCCTATCTCCAAGCCTATCGCACGCCAAAGCGAAGGCGTGGACACAGCTATTTCGCGCCATGCGTGACAAATTTGGCCCAGCGTGAAAGGCGAAAGGAGCCCAACGAGAGGAGGACTCGTTGGGTAGACAGGGATGAAGTGGGTGAAGATCTCGGATATGATTTCGTAGGGAAGAGTCAGGACTGGGTAGGTGTAGGAGTCTAACTGGTGTTGGAGGGCTTCCCTTTCATGCCGGCGGGAGCTGAGAGAGCGCTCTAGATCGGATATCTCAGAATCCAACGCTGGGATGCGAGCCCGGGCTTCCGCGCGCGATGACTCTATAGAGTCAGCGACGCCACCGACACGAGCATCCATAGCTGCAACGTCCAATAATTAGAGGTAACACATGTGAGACGCTTTGCGCGTACCTTTTCGGTCGAATCCCGCAGTTGCTGAGCGCTGAGGGCAGAGAGCGTCGTGGCTTGGATGTCGTCGCGGCCAAGGAGATCGCTAACACCGCCACTGATCATTGATCACCCTTTTCAGCCGTTTTTCCCACACGACTTCGGTGCCTCATCGAAAACGCTGACAGGCCACAACCGAACCTGCTGATCCTGATTTTCCACGAGGGCCATTAAATCCCTCGATCCAGAAGAATTAGATAAGACGCAACGCAGGACGAACCAAATCGGTCAGCAATGAGTAAAACTCGACAACGCGAGTTCACAACTCCGGCGTCGGACCGAACATCCGACCTGACTTTCCTTCGTCTTGGGGTTATCTGCGCGGCACGGAGAACGAGAATCAGCGGATAGAGACTTCCCCGGTTCTCGATGAGAATAACGCCGCGTCGTCGCTGCCCAGCCAGTACGTGCACTGGCAAAAATAGGAACCGTACGGCATCTTGCCTTGGTCTTGAATCCACGGTAAGAATCCGAAGCTTTGTCCATATGGCTTGCTCGAGGCGGAGTGTTTGGCACGTTGTCCTCACATACAGGAAACATGTACCGAAAAACTGAGAACTGCGATTTGGTCGGGAGCTCTACGCCGTGAAGACATATATAGCCGTCGATGTCAAGACTCACCCGGCGCACCGTCGCAAAATTTATATTCCGCCTGACGCCGATCTAAGGTGCTGTAACAAACTAATAAGCAGTATGTCTCAGTCCGTCGCGAGCCCAAGGAGAAACATAAAAAATACAAACTACGTGCATATGAATGTATCTAGAAGCACTCAAATAATCGTCAGCGAAGCCAGGCGTTCCACAGAGCATAAGTAATCCGATTTGGAACATTTTGAAAGGGAGGACCTCGCAATCGAGCTGGTGTTCCATTGGCCCGTAATGCCGCCCATCAATCCGAGTCGCTGTCGTCCACATAGAGCTTTCGGATAGACGGAAACGCACTGGGGTAGGACGCTTCGGATATAATGGAATATGTGATGTGGAGCTGCTCGAGGTCGCAGCCGCAGCGCGAGAGCCATGCTGCGATGGCAGCCCTTGGATTGGCGCCAAACCAGGGCTCAGGAATTCGGAGGCTGCGGAGTGCCGGGAGCGTCAACTGAAGGATGCGCATTTCCGTGGTGGAATTAGCCAGAGAGAGGCTGGAAGGTGTGAAGGCGAGGTCCCGGAGATGCATGTGAGGTGTAAGAGGGACGTTTCCGTCGGCGGATTCGATGAGGGTGACGCTGAAGTGAATGAGATTCACCGCGAGACGTAAAATTTCCAGTATTTCTTCCTCAAAGTGGCGCATTCCATGAAGGGTCGTAAGTTGAGACCATGGCAAACCAAGGAAGAACGGGTCAAATTCTGGGCGGAGTGTCACGGTGGTCAAATTGGGCGCTTGGTCGAAGAACACGATGTGGTTGGTCCTGTGCAGGTCACTCGGGCCCACAGCGAGGGTGCGAAGCGAGGGTGCGCGCCGGGACGACAATGAAATAATGTCCGAACAGGGCAGGAATAATTCCATCTCTTCCCAACGGTGACTGTGGACAGAGAGAGCGGCGAGGATTGGCTGAATATCCGCCTCATCGGATTCCTCGTATTCTAGAATGATGGAGAGGGAGGACACCTTGGAACGGTCTAGAGAAGTTTTAAGAAGGTGGAGTTGAGTAGCATGGTCTATGCCGCCTATCCTCGTTTGGTCGTTAACGTCCAAGCTTATCGCACGCCAAAGTGACGGAGTGGACACCGCTATTTCGCGCCATGTGCGGCAAATTTGGCCCAACGTAAAGGGCGAGAGGACCCCCCACAAGGGAGGTCTTTCAGGGTAGAGTGGGAGGAAGTGGGTGAAGATCTCGGAGACGATTTCGTTGGGCAGATTCAAGACTGGGTAGATGTAAGAGTCCAGCTGCTCTTGGAGAGCCTCTCTTTCACGCCGAAGGGAGCTGAGGGAGCGCTCTAGATCACATATTTCGGCATTCAACGCTGAGATGCGAGTCCGGGCTTCCGCGAGCGATGATATAACGACGCCACCGACGCGAAAATTCATAGCTGCAACATTCAATGATCAGAGGTAACCTATCCGAGATATTTTTTGCGTACCTTTTCCGGTCGAATCCCACAACTTGAGCGCAGAGATCTGAGAGTTTTCGTCCAAGGGTCGGCAGGTGGTCGAAGAGATCGTTGACACCGCCACTGATCATTCCCAAAACAATCCACAGCAAAGTCGTCCCATCACCCTTTCTCGGCATTTCTTCCCGCGCGAACTCATTACCTTTTCCAAACCTTTTCGACGCTGAAAATATACAAGAGTCAAAAAGAGGTAGTTTTAGTCAATCTCTCAACACAAAGGCGTTGAGCCTGATGAATGGAACACAATATGTAAATGTCGGACGAAATAGGACCGCCAGGCTGGTTTCCAAGCCGCAACCCGATCCCGAAATTACAGCAAAGAAATTCAATGGATCCCATAAATCGTTGAATCGATTATGGTAGTAAACTCCGGCATTATTTACGCTAGAATGAGAGGAAAGAATCTCAGTACGAACTTCGAACATAGTCTCTTATAATCAGACGCTACAACATTTTGCGCTCGTACCTCGTGTTGTTGTACTTCGAACAGACGCACTAAAGAAGAAGAGCTCGCAATCGGGTCGGCGGAGCTCGCATACAACACCTACAGCCACAGGGAATCTCCCGTATGCCCTGGTGTACACTCCGTTGATTCCTTCATCTCCCGGACAGAATTTGACGCGTCTACGCCGTCTCACGCGGGCTCGTATCGGCGGTCGCTCCGCTGTGGCCGACTAGGATAGAGACTGTGGGGGTCCGCAGGGATCGCACTAACATGGAGGTCGTTCACATCTCCGGGTTGCGGGTGGAGCAGGATGGCGGAGTAGTCAGAATTATCGGCGGAGGAGGACGGGACTCAGTTGGCTTGGATAGAAAGTGCATCACATTTTCGAACATGCCGCGGTTATTCAAGGGTGGTGCCGAACAACAAAATATAATGCGGTGGATATTTCGATCCGGCGAATTACATTTGTTACAATCCATCCCATTCCCCGAGGGCGCTCAAAATTATTCAAGCAGAAGAGCGGGCACCAACCTCCGCGAGTTGCATGCAAACATGACAGGACGGGATAACGTTATGCTGTCCCTTTGAATTCTATAGTGGGGGTGGGACTGAAGAGACAGTTTTGCCGCAGCGAACATTTTTTGAACCACACCATTGCAAAAATTCCAACAGTCGCCCAACGCTCAACGTTCGAACCGGATGACGCAGGGAAACAGTGGAGTCAGAATCGCCTGCATTCGCTGTTAGCTACTAGTGTTCATGTTCAAGGTCTGCAGATATTCGGCAATGGTCCTAATATCAGGCCTATCGCGGAAGTTTGGGGCCCATGCAGCTGTGACGAGCTGCCAAAGGCCCTCCGACATCGTGTCGGGTCGTCCAGGTCTCTCTCCAGCAATCACCTTCAGTATGACCGCGACTTCTGGCGAGACGCCTGAGAAAGGTGGGCGACCTGTGTGCAACTGGACAAAGAATGAAATTGGTATTTCGAGTCTCGTCTGTGATCGGCTGCGCTCACCTCGAGACAGACGCACGCGAACGCGTATACATCGCTCGAAGGCGTCCGCGTGAATCTATCACATCCAAACGACGTTGGTTGAATTAATTCCGGCGCAAACCAGCGTGTGCTTCCAGCGTGGTGAGCCGTGGACGTGAGCGCGGCGGTAGTCGTGGAAGTGGCGTCTAGAACGGTAGTCAGCCCAAAGTCGGCCAGACACGCATTCCAGTCATCGGAAACCAGGATATTCGTCCCCCGGAGGTCGCCGTGGACGACGTTCATCGAATGCAGGTAGCCGAGACCCTCCGCTATTTGGAGGAGCTGTTAGCAGAATGAAAGATGAGAACTTCCGGTGGACATGATTACGTGGATCGTCTTACCATCTTGAGGAGGTCATCGCGCCCGTGCTCGGTCAGGTATTTCAGGACCGTACCGTGCTTCATCCAGGGCGAGACCATGCAAAGCGAAGACGGGAAGCTTTCCCGGTCGATGCCAATCAGAGGCAATACATGTTTATGCTGCAGCCTCTGCCAAACGAGCGCTTCACGGCAAAATTGCTGCGAAAGGATGAGAGAATGCGTAAAATCTACATGCGGAACAACTCACTAGACGACTCCGCGAGTCAGGACTAGCGCTGAACATCCTGATACGTTTAACCGCGACCTTGCTGCCATTATACCTTGCCTGATAAATGTCGCCGAAGCCCCCGCAGAACGTAGGGGTCCCGTCATGGTCTATGACGCCGGCGATGAATAGCGAGGAGGGCAGCCGCTCGCACGCCTCGGAGAGCCGGAGGATTAACCGTCGAACCCGTGAAGTGTGCTCAGCACTTGGGAGTAATCCTTTGTCAAGGACCTACGATTCAAATTAGTGTCTTCTACTGTTCGAGTGCAGCTCACCCACATCGTGAACAGCGTCGAGGAAGGACTGGGCACGGTCGCCTTCGAGTAGCAAGACCTCGTGCTTGGCATCGCGGGAGCCAAGTACGGTCAAGAGCGAGGTGCATATGCGTTGACAACACGCCTGTAACGCGCTACGAAGGTCCAAGGGGGGCAGACCCTGCGAGTAGACAATGTCATGAGAAGATTAGAGTACATGCTTACTCGTTTACCTGTGCCAGTAGCGCAGCTCGTTGTTCATGGTTGTATAAGATGGCATCAACGGAGCTCATCGAGCCCGGTAGAGTAACCGAGTTGTCGTCGAGTGTATTCTGGCAGAAATATGAGAACCAGTGTGGGGCCTGAAATGCATACTAGGTGGATTCACCGAATTTGGGGCGGGGTTACCCAAGTCGGAAATACTCGTCGTTGGTCCACCGAAATCGCCCGCGACACTGCCGGCTGTGGCGCCGAAACTCGAGGAAGTAGCAGTGCCGCTGTCAGTCTCCGAAGTCGTCGCCTGTCCGTACATTTGGAAGGCGTTGAACACTGGCAGCGCCTGCTCGTACAGTTGGAAAACATTGGACAGCACATTCTGTGTACAGTGAGTGGTTTGTCGCGCTGAGTGCGATGGAGATAAGGTTCACCGAAAAGACTTGTTCAGTCGCAGCCATCCTGGTCGATTCGTAGGCAAGCTGCAAGACATGCTCAGCGATCCACTACGACAAAATAAACACGTGCATATTCGTGGACGTTTCCTGCTTTCATCGCATTCGTAGCCTTGAGTCTCAGCTCCTCCGGGGACTCATCAAGCCCATGAAGCACCGTCGGCTCGAATTTGGCAGGCCCATAAGACGTGAATGGCCACATGGGCCTCTCATGGCCCATTGTAAGATCATTTTGTATGGATTCAGTACTAAAATGAGATGCACTTCGGCTAGACACGGGAATGGACAATGCACCACGCACGTATATGCTGCGGGTCTGGGGTGATATGTCTGGTGACTCTGGTCTAACCCGAATTATAAGAAAGAGCAGATAATTTTCGAATGATCACTTACTTCCGCCCCCGACGTGGTCATTTCTGCACAGCGCGCCGAATCGACAAAGCCCTCGCTGAAAAAAGACGCAGATGGCCTGCGAACCGGAAATTTCACTACGAGACGTTGACGAAATAGGAGAAGTAAGTACCATCGTTGGGGAGTGCGAGACTCTGCGAGTTAGGAATAACACGCCGACACGCACTAACAGCGTGGCTACGTGCTCGGTGCCAAAATTGACATTGTCAATTATACTTTGCACTGCCGGCAGCCGACACTGGCGGCTAAGTAATCTTGCGGAGAGAGCAAAACAGATTCAAGGAAGATTCAAATGAGGCGCGGACTGCGATTCCCTTGTAAATCGATGGCAAGCAGGAGAGGAGACTCCGCCGCCGACTGGCCCGGGGTTCTCGGATCGAGCATCCGAACATCCGCACTAGGGCAGATCCGGTGCTCATAATTCTCGTGAGAATATGTTCTGTCAATCCCAAGTATCTAAAGTTTCAGAGAGAGTAAATTAATGTGTGGGTTCAAGGAAACGAATGTATGTAGCAGTAGTAATGCCAGTCCGTCGCGAGCCCAAGGAAAAGCAAAAAGTGCGTGAGCAGCCAAAGCGAGGGAAAGATATATTCTGCCAAGCATACGAGCAAATTAATGAGAGCAATTTTTAAGTCAACGAGTGTATGCAAATAATGCAGTCGAGTCTATAGTAGTCCGAGTCCGTCGCGAGCCCAAATAAAAGTAGAAGCAGAAATGCAGAGTACATACAGGCGTGAGTAGCCAAAGCGAGGGGCCGAAAGCGAGCTAAAAGCGAGAAGAGCGGACGCCAAGCAAGGAGCGCCTTACTGGTCCCCGCAGTGCTTCCACATCTTCACGTAGTCCCTACGCACGGTAGATCAGCATCCCGGCCCAGAAAACAAGATGAAGAAGAGCTCAATAGACACTCACACAACCATCGCGCGCTCCTCGAGGTTCTCTGGCCACGTCGGCAGCCACTGCTTCACGCCTTTGATAAAGTCCACCGGGGGGTCTGCGCGCGCACATCATGATCAGCATCCGGGCTTAGTATGTGAAGAAGGAGGGAACACACTCCCAGCGCCGTTGAGCCACGGCTTGTCGCCCTGCCCATCGGGGAACCACCCGTTCGTGCCGCCCACAGCGACGTTCATGATTAGGTAGAAGTCTGCATCGAGGCGCGTCAGCGTGTGTATTATGTGTGCACCGAGAAATCGGAAGACGCACCCTGATCAAACGGCGTCGCGTTCGTCCCATTCTGCCACGGGTTCTGCAGCGCCTCGGGGTGCCCGTCAGTCCCGGTCACCGTCTTCGGGAACTCGCCGCGCTTGAAGAACGGCTGGTTGAACTTGAGGTCGAGCAGCGTGTGCAGGCGCGTGTCGACGTAGATGCGGCTAAGGCGTGAATAAGCAGGGGTGCGGGAAACCGAGGAAGGCGGAGAACGCACAGCCACTCATCCGTCCACTCGAGCGTGTACGTGTGGAACCCGCTGCTAAACGTCTCGCGGCGCTCGGTCCACCACGAGTACGAGTGCCCCACGCCGTTGAGCGCGGGCGTCGGGCCCCAGTTGAGCGCGCCTTGCACGTAGTTGGCGCCGCTGGAAGTGAGGGTTAGCATGGGAGTGAGAATGGGGATGGAGGGGAGGGAGGGGAGGAGAAAGTATGAAGACGCCGCTGGGATAAGCCTGCAGCCACTCAAAACTGGCGCGCCATGACCGACAACCCTAACGCATTCGCGCGCTCGGAACCGTGCACAGACATGGCTCCACCAAGTGCTCAAACCGCCGCGACCTCGACTCGCCGCGTGCAGCCGTGCACGGCCCGCCCACCAACGACAGAAACCGGTAAAGACCCCGGCTCCACCGAGACCTCGTCCGCAGCAACCCGGCCTTAGTAAGCCCTCCGTCGACCGGTCCTGCTCACAGAAACGGGCCACCAACGCCCGCCTTCTCGTCGGAGAGACACCCGCGGGGAGCGGGGACAGACACGGGCTCCACCAGACGCTCGTTGGCCCGTCCGCGACACCCCTAAGCAAGCCCACCGACCGGCCCCGCCCTCAGAAACGCGCCGACAAACACCCAGCTCCTCCACCCACAGCACTCCCGCACGTCCGCCAAGCGCACTTCTTGTCCCACCCACGGACTCCCAAAGACAGATCGAGAAACGCACCGATTCGTGTACCGAAGCCCGTTCCCGCGGCTCTCGACGATGTCGATCTCGCCGCTGCGTGGCCACGGCCCGTACTTGCTGTCGACGGGGAGCATCCAGATTGCGGGCCAGAGCTGGGTGCGGAGTTAGCCAGCGTGCCAAAGAAAGGATTAAGGAAGGGGTAGAAAAGAGGAGGCGAGAAGAAGGGAAAGGAAGAGAGGGAAGATAGGAATTGAAGAAAAATGGGAAGCCAAAGATAAGGTCGATGACGAGCGACGGCGAAGAACCGGAACGCGAATGGGGAAGGGGGAGGACGGAGGCGAGGATCCGTGGGCAGGAGGAAAGGGGGGAGGGGGAGGGGGAGGAAGAGTTGCAGGTCAGGAAGGAGGGGGGACCGAGCATGTCGCGGGAGAAAGGAAGATAAGGCAAGGCGAACGAAGTACAAGAGAAATGGGACGGGAGAGGGAGAAAAGGACGATAATCCGGGAAGGGAGGGTAGGCGGACCGAGCAGAGAGGTTACGGTCGAGGCGATGAGGAAGAAGACGAGAAGGAAAGGAGGCGGAAGTTAGACCCAACAATTCGGGGTAGGGAAGCGAGCGACGGTGTACAAATGGAAGGATAACGAGGGCGGGTCGGACCCGAAGGGCAAGAGGAGGGAAGGGGACAGAGGGAAAGGAAGCTGGGGCGAGAATCCAAGGAAGGGTAGACAGAAGGCCGTGGACACGGCTCCGTGAACAGAAAAGATGAGGAGAAGGAAGGATGGGCGAGCGAAGAAGTATGTAGGAACAAGGAAGGGCAGGAGAATGGACAGAAGCGGGGAGAATGCAGCGACGGGAACGGTGGAGGGCAGAGTGTCGGTGGACGCGAAGCGAGTACAAGGAGACAGGGAGCAAAGAAATAGGGGGGGGACGCTCGAGGGAAAGGATGCAGCATAGAAGGGAAGGAGAAAAGGGGAGGGAAGGACGAGTGAGGGACGACGGGCCGGGTGACATGCAGCAGAGGGAGAGCGCGAAAAGACGAGGGGAATCGAAAACAAGCCACAAAACGCACCCAATCCCCCACAGGCATCTTCGCGCGCACCTCGACCTTGCCGTAGCGCAGGCTCCCGCGGCTGTGCGTGCTTTCGTCGCCGTCTGCGGGTTCGCGTTAGCCGTGCAGATAGAGACTTGAGAGAGGGTAAAGAAAGACGCACGCGCACTAACGAGCGTGCTCAGGCGCGCGCTCTGCACAGGGTTGATGATCGTCCCGGCCGTCGAGTTCGTAGTGCGCGAGCAGGCGGTGAAATAGCTGCGAGAGAAAAGGGAGTTAGTTAAGGGTTGATGGCCGGATTTGAGATGGAAAAATAAGACAGAGGGAGGGAAGAGGCGACGACTCGGTCACACGAAACAAGGCCGCCGCTCACTCGCAAGGCCCCCAAGTGCATCTCGCTGCAGGTGCCGGCACCCTCTGCTCGTAAGAACGCGGCACTTGCTCCTCTCGCCCTTCGGATCCAGGGAAAGTGACTCACCCATCCCAATCAAAGGCGCCGCTGGGCAGGAAGCCGCCGTTGGGCGCGGTGAGATTGAAGGTGCACGCAGTCGAATTGTATGTCGTGCCTACATTCATCAGCACCAAGAATAAGAGAGACAAAGAGAGATCCACACACCGTCTGCAAACGGCCACCCAGGCGTCAGCGTAGGGACGAGGTAGAGATTCCCATTCTGCAAGAAAGAGTTATTCGAGGACGCGGTCGTCATCTCGAACTGCCCATTCCCAAACCCGTCCATCTGTACCTCCCTCAACCACCGCCCGTTCTTCCCATCACCCCCAAACACCGCCGCGTCGTCCCCGCTCGTAAAGTCGTCCTGGAACACCAAACACATCGGCTGCCGATCCAGGCGCACGTTGCGGTAGGTGAGCGCGCTCTGGAGCGCGCCGAGGCCGGCTCCGACGAAGACGAGGGCGTAGGTGAGGAAGTAGGAGATACGCGCGCGGGGGTTGGGTTTCTGTGTCCAGGGTTTGGCGACAGCTTCGTACGGCGCGGCTGGGGGGAGCGCGGTGGAAGGCATGCGCTTCACCGGGGTGCTGGGGGCGAGCTCATTGACATCCGTTGCGCTCGAGAATGCCGAGTCTGCGAAGGGGTTTTGCGGGGCCATGGAGGGAGGAGGAGGGGAGAGGGATTCAGGAAGAATTCAGAACGGCGGGTGAAAGGTGGGCCGAAGAAGGGTGATTGCTGGAGATTGGGTGACGTGAGTCCCTGGGCCTGGCAGCGCTGATCCATACATTCATCTGTCCATCGTGTATCGCGTCCTTGTATGTTCCGGACGGAGGGGACATGATGTGGCAAGGAACAAGTGGCAGACAGAATTCTGCCATGCGATCTGGTGATTAGATTAGATTTCTCCATGTGATTACCCGCTTGGACCGGCTAATTAGTCCAGGAACGAGCAGGAACGTCCGCAGAGGCACAGAATTTACGGAAATGTCGCACAGAGTACCCGAGCGTATCGTCTGCTGTACGCCAATCCGATGATCCAAGCTGATCGGCGCGGCCATAGAGAATTACAGAAAAACGGGAAAGGAGCAATGCAATCCACGGTAACCGTAGGGTTATTCTGTGCCCATGGTTCGTTTAGGAGAACAATAGATTATACGTTCGTCTTCATCGCCCACAGGTCAGATGGGAGAGACTGATTCGTGTGCAAGGCGAATAATTCAATCGTGGTCGAGGCTGGGGCGGGGAAGATCACGCAAAGTATATTCGACCAGAGCAAGGGGCATAACATCAATAGCGGTGAGTTGAATATTGGGACGCGTAATGGGGACGAATAGTTACCGCCTGCGGACCGGCGGCCGCCAATCAATCCGAGTCGCCGTCATCCACATCGGACGCAGGCATATAATCCGTCAAGATATATCGGACAGACGGGAGCGTCTTTCGATAGTAGAGCTCCGATTCATCGGAATGGGTGATGTAGAGCTGCTCGAGGTCACATCCGGAGCACGAGATCCACGCCACGATAGAGACCCCCGGATTGGGACTGAACCAGGGCTCGGGGATTTGGAGCCTGCGGAATGCCGGGAGCGTTAGCTTATCGAAAATACATATTTCTGAGATGTAGGGCGCGGTTTGAGTGGTGAAGGTGAGGTCCTGGAGACGTATGTGAGGTGCGAAGGCTGATATGTCGTCTTGTTCGGCGCAGGCTTCGAGCGTGACGCTGAAGTGAACAAGGTTTACCGCGAGACGTAAAATTTCCATTACTTCGTCCTCCAAGGGGAACAGGGCAAGCGCCGTTATTTGGGACCATGGCAGACCTGTTCGGAGCGGTTCGAACAATTCACCGAGCGTTGCGTTGGCTAAATTGGGCGCCGCACCGAAGAGCGCGGTGGATAAACCCCAATATTGGTTGGTCGGGTCCGCAGTCAGGGTATGGAGTAAGGGCATGGTCCAGACCGAGAATGAAACGATGTCGAAGAACGGAATGCACAAATCCATCTTTTCCCACCGGACGCTATGGGCGAAGAGAGCAGCGAGGATCGGCTCCGCGGCTCTCGACCGTGCGTCCCAGGCTAGCGCGATGGAGAGAGGTGACACCCGAGAACGCTCTAACCAGGTTTCAACTTAAAGGTGGAGCTGGGTGGTATGGTCTATCGTGCTTTGGACGTCGAGGTCCAACCTTATTGCACGCCAAAGCGACGACGTGGACACCGCCATTTCGCGCCATGTGTGACAGATTTGTCCCAGCATGAGAGGTGAAAAGATCCCAACCAAGGGAGGGCTCTCGGGGTAGACAGGGATGAAGTGGGTGAAAATCTCGGATACGATTTCGTTGGGTAGATTCAAGACTGGGTAGGCATAGGAGTTCAGCTGCTCTTGGAGGGGCGTCTTTTCATGCAGAAGGGTGCGGAGAGCTAGTTCGTGATACGAGATTCGAGCATCTAACGCTGAAATCCAAGCCCGGGCCTTCACGCGAGACGATGCCGAGCCAGCGACGCCAAAGTTCATATCTTTGACGAGCTGCAACTTGGATGCATTGCTTAGATGTGAGGAGGATGACTGGAAATATCAAGGTTTTTTTAGGTCGTGCCTAGTACTTCTTCCGAATAAGCGCTGAGATGTCGTGGTTGGAGAGAAGGAGCTTGGCACTGCCACTGATGCCCACGCTCTCCCTTCAATCACCTTTCTGACGCGTCTGCTCCTGAAAAATCATGATTCTTGATTGAAAGGATGGACTTTATAACCCATTCCAACGCCTTATAGATCGCTCGCAGATTAATGGGACTGATTATGGAATCTGACACTCAATTTAAACAGTTACACCCACTTCTTCTCTTCTTTCGGGAATTTCCAGGCCAAGGCTGGAACGCGGCCGAGGAAAAGGCACGTACAGCCACTTGGATTCGGGTGAGTCGGAAACCTTCGTGTCTACTGGCTTGGGAGAGAATCTGCCTCGATGGGGGTTTTCTTTCGGCTGAGTCCTGCTACATGCATGGATTCAAGCAGGTGTTTTCACAGTCTTATTGCCCATGGGAGAGCACTCTTCCTAATCAACCCATCCTTTCACGATAAATATACAGATTTCAATGAACGGGCCGGAATTATGCATTACTTCCGGCGCAGAACGTCCTTGAACTTACGCAAGTTGGTACGTCCAACCATGTACTTCAGAAATACTGGGAATCTATCTCCTACTAATATCCTTGAGAACCGGCTTCAAGTTGGGACGCTGATGTCGATCCGTCCCTCTAACCTGCGAGGTACGAGCTTCATGTTAGAGCGTCTGTCTACGAGAGACTAATCCGTCCCCTATATCCGCATTTAGATATCAGATTCATCAATTCAACCTGACCAACGAGCGGTACATCGACAACATCTTCCGGAGCCACTGCAAGGACCACCCTCGATCCGAAAGCGATGCGAATACGCTGAGTGCGGATCTCGATGAAAAGGGGTGAAACAACTGCTGTATACTCCGGCGGGTCATTTATCCGCAGGGTCTCGAGTCGCGGGAGAACCGCGTCGGATTCTAGGACGGGTGCAATATTGCTGAGGTTGTGCGGGAAGTCGCCTGTTGCTTTGAGCTTCAACGCCGTCAGGGACGGCATGTGAACTAGGAGCAGGCCGAGAGAAGATAGATTCTCCAGGTCGCGGTGAATTTGTTCTCCAGAGCATGTGCGGAAATGAGTTGGATGATTTTCGTGTCATCGGCGCATTTATGGAGCGTTACTTCGAGACTGCGCAGACGAGGAAAGATGACGTGCTCAAAGTCGACCACGCTGGGCGACTCTCCGATATTTCTGGGGAGATGTTAGGCTAGTTGGAGGGCGAGCTCGACTCTGCTGGCTGTGGGATGAAGCAGGATACTAAGCGCCGGAACCGGAATACTGAGACTTCTGAGGAGCCCTTTGATTCGCACTGCCCAACGCCCGCTTCGTGTCCGTCGTACACGCCCATTCAGGCGGACTCGCAGGTCCACTTTCCCGTAAGTTACTTTTGACCTGCACATGTGGTTGCTTTTGGTTAGGGGCTATTGATCCGCGATCAAAATGAGTCCGATCACGAATATTCGGCGCTTTGACCGCCGGTCGGGCGGCCCCGGCGTACAATGAAGGTGGTTGAACCCGAGATAGTTATATTCCACCTGCGGCCTAGAATAGGCTAGAATGCGCCCTCATGCGCCCGTCTCAGACTCGGATATACAGCGCCCGGACCGCGTCTTCTTTCGGCAATTTAGCGACCAGGAACGAGGGCAAGCGGCAAGGGGCAGACAGACAGGATGGATTGTGGGATACATAGCAGTTCGCATCCCACCTATTTAATTTGCAGGCACAGCCTCAGGGCCGTAAGGATCGTGACTGATACCGGAACGGAACAAGTGTGTGATCTGCAGCGTGAATGGTGTTGAACTCGAAGCTTGAATTGACGGGGCTATGTACATAAGGGGCAGACAGACAGGATGCATGGTGGGGCAGCAGTTCATATCTGCTTCATTTTAATTTCGCAGGCACAGCCTCAGGGCCGTAAGGATTGTCGGAACGGAAAAAATGTGTGATCGGCAGCGTGAATGGTGTTGAACTCACACCGGCGACTGCCAAATTTCGGCACAGCCGAGGTGTAACTCGAAACGTAAAGCTAGGGTTAGGGTTAACCTTATATAGTATATCTAATCTTATCTATTTCCTTATAAGGCTAACCCTAACCCTAGTATTACGTTTCGAGTTTCATCTCGGCTGTGCCGAAATTTGGCAATCACCGGTGTGACTTGAAGCTTGAAGGGCTTGGCGCGCTCTGTACATAATGGAATTAATTTCCGGACGAAAACTACGTTAATTTGTGTTCCGGTGGTGAGCTTGCGGTTTACGATTAGATTTCAGAGCGCCAAGGCGCACCCAAATTAAATTCAGCACATCCCAGCCAGTGAAGGCTGGGCCTGGCTACCTACGGCATCCTCCGAAATGAGCGGCAAATCGGAATAGCTGAACGACGTGCGGACGATTCGGATATCCGTCCCGCGAGAAATGTGCGCGAATGCATCGGGCAGAGCCACAGCGGCATTCGGACTTGTGGCGAGGAGAATTCGAATTCGCATGCGCATCGAGAGCGCGGCGACTAGGGCCAGGGGCAGGTCTCGTACTCGCGTTGATCGGGGGGTAACGTACATTGGGGACATCATCTACAGCGTGTTTTATTTGTTCGATTCGTTGCTGCACCGTCGCCTTTGTGCGGTGTTTGTGTTTTAGAAAATAAAATAGAGAATGGGTGCGGCCACCGGGTTGAAATCCGAGCTGCAGTTGTGTGCAATGTAGCCTCCCGTCTCGATGGTATCCTACCGGCATCGATATCATCGCGCTGGAAAGTCGCCGCGCACCGTCGCTGACAGTGGCCGTGATCCAGATTCCACCTTGATCGGCACTGGAATGGGAATTCATGATAAGTACCGGAAGGAGGCAAGGTCGGTGCGGACGCACGCTCGGTACACAGTATTCTA